>JBBPBX010058847.1:11704-21965 GCA_038048925.1 Garcialebias charrua | reverse complement strand
TATAGGTGAGTAATTCAGTTACTAACTCAGTTACTTTTTGGGCGAAGTAACTAGTAACTATAATTAATTACTTTTTTGAAGTAACATTCCCAACACTGCTGTTGACCCATGCCATGCCCACCTCCTCTGTGTGGACTTGGAAAGTTCTGTCTTTGTTCAGGGAAGGTTGGATTGTACCTAAGACCTGGGAGTCTCCGCCCACGACTGGGATGGCCTTGCCTTTCTTCGTAAGGCAAGTTTGCGGCCTCTGCGCTTGCGAGGACAATCTCAGATCCAATGGTCAAGAGAACCGCAGATGTAAAAGCCGAAGGGCTCTTGTAGCTTTGGTTGTGCCAGCTATAAGTTGCGTTGTGGTCCCGACCACTGGGGCCGTCTTGGAGGCTGTGAATAAGGTGCTTGAGAGGGTCTTAAAGGCTGGGCATGTTCAAGAGTCATTTGGGTTGCACCCTGAAGGAGTGTCAGCTGGGCGTCTTCAGCTACACACTGTTTCCTCTTCTAGGCTGAGGAGACTTCAGCTGAATGCAGATCCCAGATGTGACGTACATGTTTAAGGAGAGTATCAAGGCGTGTCTCTACGTTGTAGCCAATGTAGGTGGTCTTGACAGCTTTCCTGATGTTAGGTAGGAGGCCATTCATCCGATATTGGCAGAGAACAGTCTCAAATGCTGAGGGTGGTTGGTTAGCTCTCCACGTGGCACTGGTGGGTGCTTCAATACCTGAGTGGGTGGTGAACTCTGGAAGCAGGCGATTGAAGTAGTCTTGAGGCGGCTCATCTGGTCTTTGGATGGTGTCTGTGATTACACCATACTTGGATGTGGCTGGGAAGGAAGCAGTCATGGCGGCAGCCATTGCTTGGATCTGTTGTTTGAAAATGTCATTTGTTGCATCATCATAATTGACAACTGCAAGTCGTTGTTAGAGTCACGCGCCGTCGAACAGGGCGACCCCTATGGTATTCACAAACCTTATGCCATAGACTGTGGCCAGGATAATTTTTAGTTCAGTCATGGTAGGTTTAAGTACCCTTACTATGTTGCCCATAGCACCTGCTATGGCCTTTCCCCCTTGGGCTTGGTCTGGAAGGTATTCTCGAGCCATCTTGACCAGGTCATCTTTGGGCCATGCTCGATAGATGAGCTGAGGTCTATCTGCACTGCCCACCTCCATCATGAGGTAGGAACCAGGCAGGACCATGGCGTTAGTTACAGTGTCTGCATCCTGTTCATTTTTAACTTCAGTCTCTTGTTCTTCATCCAATGTTGTCCTGGATCTTAGGATCATTGGTTCAGACTGAACCGATCCTGAGACGACTTCGATTAGTTGGTCTGTTCCATGTGGATGTACCTCGTCAACATTCCTAGCAGCCCCATCAGTTCTTCTGGGTGGTTGGTAGTCGTCATCTGTTGTTAGGGACCAGACAGTTTTTTGTTGAAAGAGTTCAGGGTCTTGTCCTCCGGTTGGTGGAGCGTAAGGTGGTGATTCTCTTAGGCCAGTGAGGGAGGGGTACAGGGGAGCCGTAGGAGGAGGAAGTCTGGTGCTCTCTGATACATGTGAAGAAGGAAAAGAGGGAAAATGTTGGGTTAGTCTAGTCTTTATAAGTCTGGCTGCTTTTACTGGCTTTAAACGTTTTGTTTTCAAAACTGTTGGTTTTGAACCTGCCAGATCACTTTGTTTGTTTTTTCCAATTTTTCGAATCATCTGGAGAGCTTTAGAATTTGTCTTTTGGCTTTGGGACTTTGACTTGTTTTTCCACAATCTGAATGCTTGCTCATGGTTGTGCATTGCTATAAATACATCTCTGGGTATCTTTTTCATTTTAGACATTTTTAGCTTTTGTTCTGTCAGTCTCTCCTCAAGTTTCTGAATTTCATCCGGATCTAGAGACCCGTTTTTTGGAAAATGGAACTCATGATACCATTGTACAACAAACCTAAGACAAGAATCTCTGTGTAATTTTTTCATCCGGTCTACCTCAGGACCACATGGAATATAATCACCATTTTTACTACTGTTAGCACCCATATCCTATATTTTTTGTCACCGCAACCTCTATACCTAATCAGAGGTGCACTTGTAGATTTTTATGACTTCATTAATCTGTGCTCAGTTTATCATATTTTTATCTATAAATCTTACATGTGCGTTAACTCGGTTTCCTAATCTTATGTCAGAAGAAACCCTACTGTCCCCTTTAAGGACTTCCCACTTGGTCTCTTTAGACCTTACGCTCGATGTATTTCTGTTTTAATACATTTCTACGTGATTAGTTTTTAATTAATATTTTATTTTGAAAGATCGATACATTTTACCTTTACTGTTTCGGGTTTCAGTCTGCAGTCTCGGATTGGATTATAGTTGAAGCCGATCTAGTCTCTCGGAGAGTCAAGACGTCCTCCCGCTCCGGAAAATTCTAGTTGGATGGTCGGAGGTGGGTGGCCAGTCGCCATCGTGAGGCTCCGCGAGTTCGGACAAACTCCAATATAACCATCCTCTGCTACCAAAATTGTCAATGAAAAATCTTTAAGAGAAACTGGAGACTGAAACAGGTTTAAAAAGCATAAAGTATTTAATTTCTTTTGCAAAAGGAGAGCAGACAGCAAGGGTACAAGGCACAAGGCTGTTCTGAGCTGCTCTGAAGAAAGGCTTCTCGATGTCCTTCCTTTATACCTCCTTCTTGCGTCATAGGAAAATTCCACAACCTTAAGTGATAGGGTCTAATGACAGCCATGGTGTAAACATGGGCTGATGTTGAGCTTTTACAATAACATTAACAAGAAACAGTTGGCTTGTATAAATGTTCCTGGAGTCAGGAGGTTCCACTTAGAGTGTGCTTTCCTAATTTGGAAGATGGTGGGCTCACTTGGTCATTCGTCTCTCTTCATAACTCTCGTTCTTATGACAGGAATGTAATGACAGAGCCTTCAGTTTAAACAGAGAGGGGATCAGGAATGTAGCAACAGGACTCTTTGTTTAGCCCAAGGGAAAAGAATGTAGGCAACAGCATCTTTGTTTAAAACATCCTGTCTAAACAATGAAGGGAGAATGGAACAGTAGGACCATTCTGTTTACATTAAGAGGGACGAAGGCAGCAACATCACATTCCAAGGCATGAAGAAGAGAAATACAGGTGACCCCCGAGGTACGAACGAGTTAGGGAGATAAGAACGGTTCGCAGCTCGATTCTGCCGTAGGTAGGGGCTGAAAATTATTATTATTTTTTTATTATCATGCTAACGGAGCGTGCGCACACATAAGCATGTACAGTAGTGTACTGTAATGTTAAACATTGCTATTCACATTTACAGAATAAATAAAAATATATTTTCTTACTTTGAGATGGTCAAAGCAGACATCTTAGGTTGCCATGCGTTGATTGTTGTCGGGCAGAGCAGCGCGGGGGCCGGCAAGCCACCGCAGCTGCTCCAGACCTGTGTTAGCTCCCGTGTTAGCTTCTGGAGCTAGCCAGGCCGGAGGTGTAGCCAGGCCGGCCGGAGGTGTTCCCGCGGCGGCCTGGCACGATCTGCGATAAATCCGCTGCTGCCTGAGACATCCACAAAGTTCACAGAGACGTTTCCAGCTCGTAATTAATCCATATGAAGCCATCCTGGTCACCAGTCTTCGGGCCGGCTCCCGGCAGCTAGCGTCCGGTGTTCTACATGAATTTGTGACCGGAGACCCCAGTGACTGAACCTAAAATGGCGTCCGGTGTTCTACATTAATTTGTGACCGTGTAAACTGAAGACCTACTTCCTGCTTGAATGAATGCTGCCCAAGATTGCTAAAAAATGATCAGAAATGATCTTTTTTATCATAATTATTATTTATAAAGCCTTTAAAACAACCACAGCTGCAACAAAGTGATGTACACATGAAATTAAGAACATTTAAACACACACAAAAAAAATACAGTAATTTCATATTTTTATTAAATATGATACGTTCGTAGGTCCCGTTTTTTGTAGGTTGATGGAGTCGTAACTAGGGGGTCACCTGTAACAATCTTTGCTTGCACGTAAGGCAGGGAAAAGTTCACTAGTTCAGACATTATGTTTTTTTAAGTAATGAAACAATAAAGAAATAAAATCAATAGTGTATAAAGATTAATTTTTCTTTCCACACTGCCATGTAACACGTAGCATAGCTCTCACCTGACCTCAGCCGCTCATCACCAGGTGCACCTGATTCAGAAAAAGCCATTTCTAAGCAAGCTCTTGCCACCTTTTCAGGTCACTGGTGGTCATGTCCAGGCATCATAGAGGCGGGGTACACCCTGGACCGATCGCAAGTCCAAGTGGGTCAATGGATGCACGTGGCCAGTGACAGGTTGTCCATCTAAACTTAACACAACTTTTTTAAATCTCTCAAACCAGCCAGTCGTACCTGTCTCCTCCTCTACACAATTTTATATTCGAAGGGCGAATGTAGGGTGAGACGTCTCTCTACAAGAAAAGAAACTGTCCAGATGACCTGACTGAACATGGTTGGATTTTGAACTGGTATTTTATAGTTGCGAGGTCAGATTTCCAGACAGTTTACATACACCATATATAAACATATAGCAGATGTTACACAGAAAAAAGCCACGAGCCGTATTACCTGCTCACTTTTATACTCGTCTCAGCTCAGAGTTCAACTTTGTTCAGTCACTCACTGAACTTGACACTAGGATGACTGAATTTTCAAGATCCTGAGGACAAACCCCCTCCTTCTCCTGAGCCATTATTGGACCATTAACTGCCTTTTGTTATAAATATGTGTGCACTCAACTCAGACACCCCCACCACACCAGACTGCACAGACTGCATTCCAATGTTTCCACCAGGTAAGTAAGACTCTGCTTGCACTTCCCCCCTTAGTCAGAAGAGAGGCCCTGACCTGAATTCACACATAACAGACCCTGAATTTATCTCACAGTTGAGCATTTTGGGACATCCACTGAACGGAAAGCTTTGTCTGCTCCAGAACAATTTTATGCATAAAATTGTCTTATTCTGCTGTGTTGATTATCCTGTAACCCTGATGGTCTGTCAAATAAATAATTTTGCTTACAAGTACTGTCTCTCTCCTTGTCCTTGGCACATGTATATACGGTACGTGC
This sequence comes from Garcialebias charrua, assembly GCA_038048925.1. Classification (NCBI taxonomy): domain Eukaryota; kingdom Metazoa; phylum Chordata; class Actinopteri; order Cyprinodontiformes; family Rivulidae; genus Garcialebias; species Garcialebias charrua. The sequence goes on along the minus strand of JBBPBX010058847.1, from coordinate 16,867 downwards.
CGGCACATGCAGGTGGCCCATTGCTGTGTTCTACAACATGCTTGACCTATTGTTGTCCGTCACCTGACGGACCGACACAGGTCACATGACATGAGGTCAACTGACAAAACGACACAGGTCACACGACATGAAGTCAAATGACGGACCGACACTGGTCACACGACATGAGGTCAACTGACGGACCAACACAGGTCACACGGCATGAGGTCAACTGACGTACTGACACAGGTCACATGACCTGAGGTCAAGTGACGGACCAACATAGGTCACACGACATGAAGTCAACTGACGGACCGACACAGGTCACACGGCATGAGGTCAACTGACGTACTGACACAGGTCACATGACCTGAGGTCAACTGACGGACGACACAGGTCACATGACCCGAGGTCAACTGACGGACCGACACAGGTCACATGACCTGAGGTCAACTGACGGACCGACATAGGTCACACGACATGAAGTCAACTGATGGACCGACACAGGTCACATGACCTGAGGTCAACTGACGGACCAACACAGGTCACATGACCCGAGGTCAACTGACGGACCAACATAGGTCACATGACCCGAGGTCAACTGACGGACCGACACAGGTCACATGACCTAAGGTCAACTGACGTAACGACACAGGTCACATGACCTGAGGTCAAGTGACGGACCAACATAGGTCACACGACATGAAGTCAACTGACGGACTGACACAGGTCACATGAACTGAGGTCACATGACCTGAGGTCAACTGACAGACCGACACAGGTCACATGACTCGAGGTCAACTGACAGACCGATACAGGTCACATGACCCAAGGTCAACTGATGGACCGACACAGGTCACATGACCCGAGGTCAACTGACGGACCGACATAGGTCACATGACCTGAGGTCAACTGACGGACCGACATAGGTCACACGACATGAAGTCAACTGATGGACCGACACAGGTCACATGACCTGAGGTCAACTGACGGACCGACACAGGTCACATGACCCGAGGTCAACTGACGGACCAGACACAGGTCACATGACCCGAGGTCAACTGACGGACCGACACAGGTCACATGACCCGAGGTCAACTGACGGACCGACATAGGTCACATGACCTGAGGTCAACTGATGGACCGACACAGGTCACATGACCTGAGGTCAACTGACGGACCGACATAGGTCACACGACATGAAGTCAACTGATGGACCGACACAGGTCACATGACCTGAGGTCAACTGACGGACCGACACAGGTCACATGACTCGAGGTCAACTGACGGACCGACACAGGTCACATGACCCGAGGTCAACTGACGGACCGACACAGGTCACATGACCCGAGGTCAACTGACGGACCGACATAGGTCACATGACCTGAGGTCAACTGACGGACCGACATAGGTCACATGACATGAAGTCAACTGATGGACCGACATAGGTCACATGACCTGAGGTCAACTGACGGACCGACACAGGTCACATGACCCGAGGTCAACTGACGGACCGACACAGGTCACATGACCTGAGGTCAACTGACGTACCGACATAGGTCACATGACCTGAGGTCAAGTGACGGACCAACATAGGTCACACGACATGAAGTCAACTGACGGACCGACATAGGTCACACGGCATGAGGTCAACTGACGTACCGACACAGGTCACATGACCTGAGGTCAACTGACGGACCGACACAGGTCACATGACCCGAGGTCAACTGACGGACCGACACAGGTCACATGACCTGAGGTCAACTGACGGACCGACATAGGTCACACGACATGAAGTCAACTGATGGACCGACACAGGTCACATGACCTGAGGTCAACTGACGGACCGACACAGGTCACATGACCCGAGGTCAACTGACGGACCGACATAGGTCACATGACCCGAGGTCAACTGACGGACCGACACAGGTCACATGACCTAAGGTCAACTGACGGACCGACATAGGTCACACGACATGAAGTCAACTGATAGACCGACACAGGTCACATGACCTGAGGTCAACTGACGGACCGACACAGGTCACATGACCCGAGGTCATCTGACGGACCGACATAGGTCACATGACCCGAGGTCAACTGACGGACCGACACAGGTCACATGACCTGAGGTCAACTGACGGACCGACATAGGTCACACGACATGAAGTCAACTGATGGACCGACACAGGTCACATGACCTGAGGTCAACTGACGGACCGACACAGGTCACATGACCCGAGGTCAACTGACGGACCAACACAGGTCACATGACCCGAGGTCAACTGACGGACCGACACAGGTCACATGACCTGAGGTCAACTGACGTACCGACACAGGTCACATGACCTGAGGTCAAGTGACGGACCAACATAGGTCACACGACATGAAGTCAACTGACGGACCGACACAGGTCACATGGCATGAGGTCAACTGATGACGACACAGGTCACATGACCTGAGGTCAACTGACGGACCGACACAGGTCACATGACCTGAGGTCAACTGACGGACCGACATAGGTCACACGACATGAAGTCAACTGATGGACCGACACAGGTCACATGACCTGAGGTCAACTGACGGACCGACACAGGTCACATGACCCGAGGTCAACTGACGGACCGACACAGGTCACATGACCTGAGGTCAACTGACGGACCGACACAGGTCACATGACCTGAGGTCAACTGACGGACCGACATAGGTCACACGACATGAAGTCAACTGATGGACCGACACAGGTCACATGACCTGAGGTCAACTGACGGACCGACACAGGTCACATGACCCGAGGTCAACTGACGGACCGACACAGGTCACATGACCTGAGGTCAACTGATGGACCGACATAGGTCACATGACCCGAGGTCAACTGACGGACCGACATAGGTCACATGACCTGAGGTCAACTGACGGACCGACATAGGTCACACGACATGAAGTCAACTGATGGACCGACATAGGTCACATGACCTGAGGTCAACTGACGGACCGACACAGGTCACATGACCCGAGGTCAACTGATGGACCGACACAGGTCACATGACCTGAGGTCAACTGACGGACCGACATAGGTCACACGACATGAAGTCAACTGATGGACCGACACAGGTCACATGACCTGAGGTCAACTGACGGACCGACATAGGTCACTTGACCCGAGGTCAACTGACGGACCGACACAGGTCACATGACCTGAGGTCAACTGACGGACCGACATAGGTCACACGACATGAAGTCAACTGATGGACCGACACAGGTCACACGACATGAGGTCAACTGACGGACCGACACAGGTCACATGACCCGAGGTCAACTGACACACCGGTATAATGGACCAGATTGCACATTTATATACGGTGCGGCCCATCGCCGTGTTCTACAACATGCTTGACCTGGCAGCGATAAATGCTTATGTGTTATACAAGGCCTGCACTGGGTCCAAGGATTTTGGACTGAGGGGTAGGGGGTGGGGGGTGTAGGTGTACAATTAATGGGTCTTTAGTAGGGTCATTAGCATTTGAATCGACATTATATAGCCCACTGAAAGGGACCGGGGGATTTAGAAGCAAAGTTAACTTGCGCAAAAAAGCGCAGCCTTAGTCAAAGTAGTGTTGAAGCAGCTGCAGCCTTCTTACACAACACTTGATTTAGACCAATATACGGTTCATGGGCAGATACGATAGTGTTTTGGGAGACGGTTCAGCAATTTTGTGCTCAGAGCAGTGGGGATAAATGTTCTTAGCCATAATAACAAACACATCCCTAACCTTTGACCACAAATTCCCCAACATACTAATTTCAATTCAGTTTATAATCCGAATTTAATCTAAATGCAATTCTGATTATTTCAGTTCAGTTTCTTTGATATATATTCAATATAGCAGTTGTTTGCACAATTCAGTTCAATTTAATTTTGATGTTTAATTTAGTCCAAACAAGTTACTGTAGTTCAGTTTATTTCCATCTCCAACTTTTTATTTGTAGTCGTGGAGGTCCAACGGGTCCAGAAGAAAAACACAGACATTCCTCTCATCCTGGTGGACCTCGAGGCATTCCCAGGCAAGAGGACACACCATCCCTCCAGCGCTTTCTGGGTCTTCCCTAGTCCCAGTGGGATGTGCCCAGTAAACCTATGGGATGAATCCTAATCAGATGCCTGAACCACCTCAACTGACTCTCTTTGATGTGGAGGTGCAGCAGCTCTGAGCTCCCTCCGGATGACGGAGCTCCACAACTTATTTTTGAAGGAAGCTGCTTTCACCCGGGATCCCAATCTTTTGGTCATGCTCCAAACATCATGACCATAGATGAGGGTCGGAACATGGACAGACCAGTAAATCAAGGGCTTTGCCTTTTGAGTCAGCTCTTACCTCACCATGACTGACCGAAGCAACACCTTCATTACTGAGGACGAGGCCCAAATCCATCAATCCATCTTCCACTCCATGTACCTTCACTCATGAACAAGATGCCCAGATACTTGAACTCCTCCACCTGAGACAAAGTCTCCCCCTGACCTAGGGGGTGCATTCCACCCACATCCTTTTGAGAACCACAAATTCAGACTTGGAGGAACCGACTCTCGTTCCAGCTGCATCACACTCAGCTGCCTCAGGCATAAAGAGTGAAAATAATAATACACAAATACATGTATTGGCTTGATGGATGGTCAGATGGGAACAAATTGGGGTGAAGCTCTAAAAGCCTTTATCCATGATTTTTTTTTTCTTCTGCTGGTCATTTGCAACACATACTCAGTGTGTCATATTTGTAATAGAGGTTTGACCAAAACCACTACAGCGTTGTCATTTCTGAAGATAATGTGATCTTAGTCCAAAACCAAAGCAGTGGCAGATGATTTGTATTCCTCCAATGAATGCTAGGTATTTATTTATTTGTATATTTTACTGCCACTCAACAGCATTCATTTATTTAAAATGTATATTTTTTATTGATTTTTTTTTGCCCTTTTGCTCACAAAAAGAACAGAACAAAATCCCCTCCCACAGATCAGTCATACATAAATCAATTAAACACGCACTGACAAGTTTCCCACACACAACATAAAAGGCTGTCATGTGTCCCAAAATCTTTTAACAGAACCCTTGAGGGTATATCCTATTTTTTTCCAAATGGATATGATACATCACCTCTTGTCCAATGCACATATGCTGGGGGGGG
>JBBPBX010058847.1:0-11663 GCA_038048925.1 Garcialebias charrua | reverse complement strand
TCCCAAAATCAGCCTCCTGGTCAGAAGAAAGCCAAAAGCAACACTTAACACAAGTTTAATAGAAGTTGTTGAGTGAAGCCTGATCAAGAAAGATCATCAGAGACTTTACTTCCTCAGGCGGCTGAGACGTGCTGGTCTGAGAAGCTCAGTCCTCAGCTCCTTCTACAGGTGTGCAGTGGAGAGCATCCTGTGCTCCAGCATCAACGTGTGGCAGGGAGGCTGCACAGTTGCAGAGAGAAAAGCTCTACAGAGAGTGGTGAAGGCTGCACAGAAGATGTTAGAGTCGGTCTCCCCATCACAGACATTTACACCTCCAGATGCAGGAAGAGGACCACCTGCATCATGAAGGACCCCACTCACCCAGCACACACACTTTTTGCCCCGCTCCCCTCAGGACGGAGGTTGAGAAGCATTAAGTGTAGAACCACTAGACTGAGGAACAGCTTCTACCCTGAAGCTGTTAGACTCATGAATATCTAACTAGAATAATCATTGTGAAAAAAATCACTGCAATGCCACTTGATTGTTAATGTGTGCTGCTGATCTCATGCGGCTGATTTATTTAATGCTGATGTGTTCATTCATACTCATCTGCTCAGCTAGAATTTTACATTATTCATCTTTAATTTATTAAAATAAAAATAACCTGAGGTTCCTTTTCAGTACCATAGCTAGTCTAATGAAAATTCCTGTTGATTCATGTATCCCTACAACTATTAGCAGTGATGACTTCATGAGATGCTTTATAAATAAAATTGTTTCAATTAGGGAAAATTTCAAACCAACATTCCTAGTATCACCTCTGGTTCTGTGTCAGATGAGACAACTTGAAAATGTCACTAGTTTGAGCATGCTTGTCACTACAGTATAAGGTTTCTCCATAAGAATGTTCAATAGTGGATGTGGGGACCCACAGACTCGTCCCCACAGGACATGATGGTAACACAGGGAGGACCAGAGCCACAGACACACAGCGGCCCCAAGCAACCACAATGCAGAAATCCCAGGAGGCTGCAGCGACGAGGCCCCGCCGGCAACCCGCCTCCCACACAGATGTTTAGATTCAGGTGTTTATCAGATACACACTTGGGTTATGGTGACCACTAAAAACATCTTGTATCACCATGTACCATATAAAATACTTTCTAATGATGTTATAAGTAGCATTATAATGTATATGTTGTTTTGTTGTTGAGGTTTCTTGGTTTTAGATTTTTTTCTCTCCACAGGTCTGGAGGCAGACTTCAATGATGTTGATGTGTGTTCTCTTTATACCTCTCTCTCCTCTACTCCTATCTCCTTTTTTCCCCTTTAACCCTTCTGTCACTTTTCTGCCTTTGTTTTCTTCGTTGTCTTTTCATCCCCTTGTCCATTCCATCTTAAACAAACCCAAAGCAAATCCAAAAGTTTTATTTATGTATCAAGTGGAGCATTGAGGCCATGCTCTGCTTGTGAAAGTAAATCTGTTGGGCATCACCTTGACACTCGGACAATAATTCTGAGCGTTATCAATGCCGAACAGGACGGGGGGTGGATGTCACTAGAACCTGAATTTAGTAATGTTATTAAAAAGTATGGGATGAATTTTAATGGTTATGATGATGACACACAGTTATATTTGTCCATGAAACACAATGAATCCAATCTGTTACTTAGACTACAAGCATGTCTTAAAGACACAAACATCTGGATGACCCTAAATTTTCTGCTTTTGAACAAACAAGACTGAGGTTTTAGTTTTTGGACCTGAACATCTTAGGAATTAATTTTTCAGTCTTTTGCCCTCCTTGAATGGCATTAATCTGGCCTCCAGCTCTAATGTTAAAAATATTGGTGTTAGTTTTGCTCAGGATATGTCTTTTATCCCCCACATATTTTTTTTTACTAGAACCACATTCTTCCTATTCTTCTTCTTTCAGCTTTTCCCTTTTCAGGGGTCGCCACAGCAAGTCATCCTCCTCCACCTCAATCTGTCCTCTGCATCCTCTGTCCTCACTCCAACTACCTTCATGTCCTCTCTAACTCTATCTGAAGACTGCCACCATCATCTCAGTCCCAAAGAGCTCCACAGTGACTGGTCTGAATGACTATAGACCGGTGGCCCTCACCCCGATAGTCGCTAAATGTTTTGAGAAACTGGTCATGTCCCACATCAAGACAACCGTCAACATCAACGAGGACCCTCATCAATATGCATACCGTGAGAACCGATCAACAGAGGACGCCATCTCCTCTGTGGTCCACACTGCTCTCACCCACCTGGATCAGAAGGACTCATACGTGCGTCTGCTCTTTGTGGACTTCACATCTGCCTTCAACACCATGATCCCCCAAACTCTGATAGACAAACTATCTACACTTGGACTAAGCCCCTCTATTTGTAACTGGGTCTTAGACTTCTTAACAAACAGACCACAGTCCGTGAAGATCCACAACTTCTCCTCTTCCACCATCACCCTCAGCACTGGCTCTCCTCAAGGATGTGTGCTGAGCCCTCTTCTGTTCACTCTGCTCACATATGATTGTACAGCCACACTTCCAGGCTGTCATATTGTTAAGTTTGCAGATGATACAGCTGTGGTGGGATGCATCACAGATAATGATGAATCCAGCTACAGACAGGAGGTGGAACATCTGGAGAGCTGGTGCAAAGAGAACAACCTTCACATGAATGTGAAGAAGACGAAGGAGATGATTGTGGACTTCAGAAGGAACAAACACACCCACACCCCACTGTATATAGGTGGATCTGCGGTGGAGGTGGTCTCCAGTTACAAGTACCTGGGTGTACACTTGAATGATAACCTCAGCTGGAGCAATAACACCACCAGCCTGATCAAGAAAGGTCATCAGAGACTCTACTTCCTCAGACGGCTGAGACGAGCCGGTCTGAGAAGCTCAGTCCTCACCTCGTTCTACAGGTGTGCAGTGGAGAGCGTCCTGTGCTCCAGCATCAACGTGTGGCATGGAGGCTGCACAGTTGCAGAGAGGAAAGCTCTACAAAGAGTGGTGAAGGCTGCACAGAAGTCTGTGGGAGTCAGTCTCCCCACCATCACAGACATCTACACCTCCAGATGCAGAAAAAGAGCCACCTGCATCATGAAAGACCTCACTCACCCAGCACACTCACTCTTTGCACCACTCCCCTCGGGACGGAGGTTGAGGAGCATCAAATGTAGAACCACTAGACTGAGGAACAGCTTCTACCCTGAGGCTGTCAGACTCATGAATAAATAAATAATAAGAATAAACACTGCAAAATGTCACATCATGCTGATACTGATCTGTTTCTTGTTGCTGCGTTCATCTGTGACTATCTGCGTTCATCTGTGACCATCTGCTCATGTTCGTGCTGCTGTTTATAATGATGTTTTTCTACTACATTAGGGCTTAGTGTATTACTAGCTGATGTCTCTCTTAGTTAATCCTAGATGTTATTATTGTTTTTCTCTTGCATTTGTTGTTGGATGTAACTGGGACCCTGTGTACATAATCTCGTTTTCAACACATGTACTACATGCGGTGCAAATGACAATAAATTCTCTCTGACTCTGACTCTGACTCTGACTCTATGTACTCTATGTTCCTCCCTCTTTTGGAAATAGGTATTGACTATAGCCATTTCCATTCTCTTGGCAAAATCCACCACCATCTGTCCTTCCTGGTTTCTTTCCTTGACACCAAACCTACCCATCACTTCCTCATCCTCTGTTTCCTTCACCAACATGTCCATTCAGGTCTGCTCCAATCACCACTCTTTCCTCCCTGGGAATACTCTCTATCACTTCATCCAAATCTTTCCAAAATGTATCTTTCTCCTCCCCATCACATCCAACCTGTGGAGCATAACCACTGACTATGTTTAGCATCAGACCTTCTACTTCTACCTTCAGACACATCACCCTATCTGACACTCTCTTCACCTCTACTACATTCTTTGCCAACTCCTCCTTCAGGACCACCCCTACTCCATTTCTCTTTCTATCCACACCATGGTAAAACAGTTTGAACCCTGCTCCAATGCTGCGAGCCTTGCTGCCCTTCCACTTGGTCTCTTGGACACATAAAACATCTACCTTCCTTCTCTGCATCATGTCAGCCAGCTCTCTACCTTTGCCTGTCATTGTCCCCACATTTAGAGTTGCAACCCTCAGTCCTACATTCTTCACTTTCCTCCTCTCCCTCTGTCTCCTGACACGTTTCCCTCCTCGGGGTCTTCGACTAACAGTAGCACAATTTCCGCCGGCACCCTGTTTGTCAACAGCACCGGTGGCAGTCGTTGTTAACCCGGGCCTCGACTGATCTGGTATGGTTTCACTTTGATGAACTCGCATTATGGTTTTGTCAAAAAAGTTTTACATCGGATGCCCTTCCTGACACAACCCTCACCATTTACCCGGGCTTGGGACCGGCACAAGAGATACACTGGCTTGTGCTCATAGTGGCTGAACCGCATTCTTCCACCTGTGTAATATTGCTAAAATTAGAAACATCTCATCTAAAAATTATGCAAAAAATCTGGTTCATGCATTTATCACATCTAGACTGGACTGTTGCACTGATTTATTATCTGGGTGTCCAAATAGTTCTTTAAAAATGTGTCAGTTGATCCAAAATGCTGCTGCCAGAGTCTGGAGTTAGTGGGAGAGATATCTCTCCAGCTTAGCTTCTTCCCATTGGCTCCCTGTCAAGTCCAGAAATTAATTCAAATTTTTACTTCTAATCTACAAAGCTCTCAACAACCTAGCTCCATCTTATATTTTAGATCTAATTGTTCTATATTTTCCTAACAGAGCACTTCGCTCTCAGACTACAGGTTTACTTGTGGTTCCTAGAGTTTCCAAAAACAGAATGGGAGGAAGATCTTTCAGTTCTCAGGCTCCTCTCTTGTGGAACCAACTTCCAGTTTCTGTCCATGAGGCTGACACATTGTCCAGTTTTAAGACTGGGATTAAACTTTCCTTTTAGATAAATCCTTTAGTTAGGGTTGGCTTGTTATGCTGCTATAGACTTAGACTACTGGAGAACATTTTGACCTAATTTCCTTAAATGAATTGTTAAAATTGAATATGAATTGAATGACTGAAGGTCTTTTGGAGGAAAGACAAAACGTTTCCACAATTTTTTTTATTATGTTTTGTTTTGTTTCTTGAATGTCCAGAGAACCAGACTTAACTTTTTTTAGATTTTTCTACCTGGATTATTGAGCATGCAGGATATTAAAATTCAATGGTTTCATTTGATATCATCCATCCATCCATTTTCTTCTGCTTATCCGGGGTCGGGTCGCGGGGGTAGCAGCCTAAGTAGGGAGGCCCAGACTTCCCTCTCCCCAGCCACTTGGAGCAGCTCCTCCGGGGGAATCCCAAGGCGTTCCCAGGCCAGCCGAGAAACATAGTCCCTCCAGCGTGTCCTGGGTCTTCCTCTGGGTCTCCTCCCGGTGGGACATGCCCGGAACACCTCACCAGGGAGGCGTCCAGGAGGCATCCTAACCAGATGCCCGAGCCACCTCAACTGGCTCCTCTCGATGTGGAGAAGCAGCGGCTCTACTCCGAGTCCCTCCCGGATGACTGAGCTTCTCACCCTATCTCTAAGGGAGAGTCCAGCCACCCTGCGGAGAAAACTCATTTCAGCCGCTTGTATCCGAGATCTTGTTCTTTCGGTCATAACCCAAAGCTCATGACCATAGATGAGGGTGGGAACGTAGATCGATCGGTAAATTGAGAGCTTTGCCTTTTGACTCAGCTCTCTCTTCACCACGACAGACCGGTACAGCGCCCGCTTCACTGCGGACGCTGCACCTATCCGTCTATCGATCTCACGCTCCAGTTTTCCCTCATTCGTGATTTGATATTATGTCTATCTTAATGTGTGATTTTTGACCTGCCATTGTGTATCTGTTCCTCTCAAACCCAGCTGGTTAACGCAGATGGACACTTTTCCCTGAGCCTGGTTCTGCTAAAGGTTTCTTCCTCATGAGGGAGTTTTTCCTTTCCACTGTCTCCTTTATGTTTGCTCAAGATGAGAGTTCTGTGATGCAGTTAAACTCAAAGCAGTCTGCTCCTCAGATAAATAATGTTGAATTATTATTTTTATATGTGAATGTTTCTGTTCAGTGCCCGGAGATTACTTATGTTGTGACTTGGCACAGTATAAATAAACTGAATTGAACTGAATTGAATCTGCTCACACAGACTCATGTTCGTGCTGCTGTTGTTTGGCGTATTGTTTAGTGCTTAGAATATTTTTAATTTAACGTTTTTCTTAGTTCATATCTTAGATCTTATTACTGTTTTACTTTACAATTTATACTTTTGTTGGATGTAACTGGGACACTGTGTACACAATTTCATTCCATCACATGTACCACCTGTGGTGCATATGACACATAAAGAAACTTTCACTTTGAAAGAGACTGGTCCTGTGGTTGATTTTGATCTATTTCCATCCTCATCACCTGTCACTGGAATTATATTTTTCTTGATGTATTCCATCGCTTTAATGGAGTCGACAAACACCTTGTCTGTGTCTCCATGTGTGATGAGAAGCCGTGCTGGGAAAAGAAGGCCATACTGGACCGCCGGCTGGTTCCGCAGGAGCTGCTTCACCTCCTTGAACCCTCCTCAAGCCCTTGCTACTCATGGGGTCTAGTCGGCTGCAATGAACATGGTTGATTCTTGAAGTGGAGCTGCCGCCATGACACGCCTGCTGTAGAATTTCCACATGTTCTTGATGGTAATGAAAACTGGCCTCAATAACTCCGGATCCTCCATCTGAGCTGCTTCTGCCTGGTGTCTGGTACATGTAATCAATCAGCGGCAATTTTTCCAGTTTTAGGGCTTCTGTTAGCATCTTAGCAATCATAGTGGATGATCAGCAAAGTCCATGCTCAATAATCCAACAATTTTCAGTCAGGCCATCTGGACAGTTTCTTTTTTTGTGTGTGTGCTGAAACTTTTCACAAAATTGTTGGATTGTATACCTGGATTATTGAGCATGGACTTTGTTGGTTTTGAACCAGTTTGAAATAACTGTCGACAAGGTAAAGGGCCAGCATCGGAGGAGGGGGCGTGCCAAAGAGACTATCTTAGCACCAACATAACTGGTGTTTTCTACTTTGGAGTAAGCTGTTGGGGGAAGAATCAGTTTTGTGTTGTGTGTTTCCTTGACTGATGAAGTCTTCTGGATGGAAGGTGAAATGTTTAAGTATAAAAAAAGAAACTGTCCAGATGACCTGATGGAAAATTATTGGCTAGTGGATGATAATTCATCCGCTGACTCAAGAAGTCCATTAGTTCTAATATTATCATGTCTTGTATTTCCCTCCACAGATTCAAACTGTTTTTTAAGTCCATCGACTTCACTCTTTAACTCGCCCACGCAGCTTCTCCATCTTGTCCAAGCACAAGGACAGAGAGTTCTCGATCTCTGAAACACCAAGTTTATCATACCAGCTTTATTTATAGAGCACTTTATGGTCGAACTCTGCTCTGAGGTCCGCAGTGGTGTTAGCAAGTTCCACTCGGACTACTTGCAAATTAACTTTTGACAAAATTAAAAATCATCCATCAGAGCCGCTCTTATTTCCATCCTATGATTTCAGATTTAGGGCAGCACAGTGGCGCAACTGGTAGAGCTGCTGCCTTTCAGCGAGAAGGTTGCCGTTCAAATCCGGGTCCGGGGCCTTTCTGGGTGGAGTTTGCATGTTCTCTCCGTGCATGGGTACAACATGCATGTTAGACTGATTGGTAACTGTAAATTGTCTCTAGGTGTGAGTGAGAGAGTGAATGATTGTTTGTCTTATTTGTCTCTATGTGTCCCTGTGATGGACTGGAGACCTGTCCCGGGTGTGCCCCGCCCCTCGCACAGTGACTGCTGAACATGGGCACCGGCGACCCCGTGACCCAAAATGTAAGAAGCGGATAAAGATGATGGGTGGATGGATTTCAGATTTAATTGAGGCCAGAATGTCTGACCTCAGAGACGACTCGTCTGTCCCTCCAGAGCTCAGTGAAGGTGGGACCGACGCACCTGCAGGTCCACCTGCTCCTCCATCAGCAACCCGAGGCTGCTGCAGTGATAATAGACCACGGGGGAAAAGAGACCAAAGATTTTGCATTTTTTGTTTAGAGGCCATATCACAAGTTTGTTGATTCAGTTACGTGGTGAGTCTCAGAGACAAAATCCAGCTGGAAGGCAACAAGAATATAATCATAAAAAGCTGTTTTTCGGTATAGGGCTGACGAGAGCTCTGCCAAAACCCAGCTCACATGTCCACCGCCATGTTGGCCTCCCCACAGCATTCAATTTTATGTGAGTCAAATTACACACTGTTTTTTAACTGTGGTTTTAGATTTAGACTTTATCTTTAAATTATTCTAAAGTACTGGAGTTTCCTCTATGGCCCTATTTTGCTTGATATTTGTCTCAAATATATGATATTCCTGCAAATGAGCACTGTTTTTTAAATGTCACAGAATTAAAAAAACACTTGTTTTTGGTTCTGGTGTTGTGAAGATCAACATTAATTGTTATGATCATAACCATAGTTGCAGATTTTTTCATTCAACCTTTATTTATACAGGTTAATCCCATTGAGCCTCTGGGACTCATTTACAAGAGAGACCTGATTTCTTAACAATGAGTGATGACAACAGTGAATAACAACAAAAACAATAGACAGTCATAAAATAGGCATAGGTATACAAATTTAAGTTTATTTGTCATATGTAAAATGAACACAAGGTCCACAATACAATGAAATGCCCAGGAAAAGAAGAATGGCCTCGACTCGCCCCAAAAAACAACAACAACAAAAAACAGCAAATATCAAAGCATTCAACAAAAATATAAAAACAAGGCGCCAAAAGTGAAAAATGAATAAATCTATATAAATTTTTTTTAAATCATAAAAAAATAAAATTAAAATAAATAAATCTAATCTTTATGGTGTAGAAAATCTTAGAACATTGTACACACTCAAAGTCACTACAGTATTTTGTGATGCATTGAGATTTAGACGCTTACTTACGGTTCTTTGATGTCTAACTTTTTTTTTGTAGTTTGCATATACAGTACATAATAATAATAATAATAACGAATTCAATTTATAACGCGCTTTTCATTAGTGAAAATCTCAAAGCGCTACACACATTGAATGCTACACACATTCATACACCGGTAGCGGCAGACTACCATGCAAGGTGCTTTCCAGTCCTACCGGGAGCAACTCAGGGTTAAGTGTCTTGCCCAAGGACACAACAACGCATGGTGTGGGGAACCGGGATTCGAACCGGCAACCTTCCGATTGGGGGCCGACTGCCATTACCACTACGCCACGGCTGCCCCTAGTATACAGAATACAGTACTGTACATGTATTCATTACTAACTATGGCCTCCTTTTCCTGTGAAAATGTATCTAAAAAAATAATAATTTTAAATAATTTAGGTTTCATCCTTGTGTTCACATTGACTGATACATTGTATTTTAGCTACCGGAAGTAGCAATGAATGTATCAAGGAAGTGTCCCTGCAAAACAAACTACAAAACCCATCATGCATTTCGGGAGTACGCCGCCATAGCTAGGCTGAAATGTTTTGGTTTGCGGACTGAAGTCAGTCTCGGTGTGTGTAAAAGTATTTGAATTTGTATAAATGTGTGAGCACGTGTGTCTTTAATAATGGACGCCTCGGAGCGACACCAATCACTTTACAAAAAGAGTTCTCCGTCATGGAAAGAAACGTACCGCAAGGTTTGTATTGAACTGAACGCGACAGTTAGCTAGCCTGTTAGCATGATGTTGACACAGCTGGTGATGTTTGTCTCGTGTTTGAAGCGCTGTCTGGACAGGCTGAGGAGCAGCAGGGCCAGGCTGCTGGACAGGTACCGGCACACGAGCAGCTCCGGGGCCTCCAGCATCGTCCAGGAGGTGATGGAGGAGGAGTGGAGCGCCCTGCGGGCCGAGGAGCAGCAGCTACCGGCGTTGTGGAGCCCGCAGAGCCCGCAGGAGGTCAGACAGACTGTTTCCATCTCCTCAGCTGAAGCTGTCTGTGTGGAGAACTTAACTTTGATTCAAACAGATGTTCAGCTGGATGAAGGAGCACGATGAGCAGGAGGTGCTGGATGAAATCCAACAGGAGCTCAGAGCTCAAGGTACACCTGTTTATCAATTATTTATCAATTATTTAAAGAGTTTACTAAAAGACAAATGAGAACTGACATCAGGTGGATGATGGTGTGAGCCACGTGTTGATTTAAACTCCGTAAAATGAATGTGCTTGTGCTTGTTTGGCTCCAGAAATGTCTATTTTAGAAGAATATGAGAGGAACCTGCAGTTTGAGCAGCAGTACATCTCGTCTGTTGTGGATGGGATGGATGACGCGCACATCATATGCCCCGTGTGTCATACGTGAGTCTGAATACTTACACGTTTTTATCATTTACAACTCCCAATTCTGAAAAAGTTGAGATTTTACTTTGTAAATGAAATTATTTTACAATTTTTTTAATTCTCAGTAGAACACAGTAAACATGTCTTGCGTTGGAATTATGAAATTGTATCATTTTCAGGAAAATATGCAGTGATATGGAATTTCATGTCAGAAACGCATGTAAAACAGAAAGAGTGATGTTTACAGCTGTGAAGCCTCTCCTCTTTTAACACTGAGAGACTGTTGTTGTAGAATGTGAAGTGGGGTGTTGTCGTATTGGTTGATAGAAGATTCTGTTCAACAGTCCTGGGTCATTTTTGTCAGTTTGTTTTATGATGTGCCAAAGGGCACATTGGTAATAATAATAATAATAATAATGAATTCAATTTATAACACACTTTTCATTTGTGAAAATCTCAAAGTGCTACACACATTCATACAGCTGTGGCCTCCCGGGGAGCAGGTTGTCTGTTCAAATCCAGGCCTGTAGCCTTTCTGGGTGGAGTTTGCATGTTCTCTCTGTGCATGCGTGGGTTTTCTCTGGAGCTAAGCTAACAGGTTGACCTTGGGGGGAAAAACCTCTGTCTTGTCAAAGCTCCAAATTTCACGGTTGAAACCCGTGCTTTTGTCTAAAAAGTCGTTTTTCTCTGCAAAAAGAAGCTGAGAACTTGTTTACTGATTTAAAAAAAAACGTTTTAATTAAAAGCTTTGTGTGAAAAATACTAAAGAGCTCAAACCACATGGAGTGGCCGCCATTTTGAGAACCGAAAAAAGAAAAGAGAGACAGCCCATGTCACGTCAAGGGGCCTCCCTTCCATTTTTCTTAAAGAGACATGCTGCTTGCTCCCTCACTATCCATCCTTCAGTTCAAACAGTCTTATACTGCCATCCGGTGGTCAAAAAAACGTGCTACACACAAGAATTAACCAAAATGTCTTCTTAAATTTGACAATAATTACTAATTATTTTCTAACTGAAACCAATATTATCATTTATCGTAATACAACTTGCGGATAAATAAATGTTTGTAATTTCTGAGACAATTAATTGCCCAGAAAAATTTGTTATCGTGACAGGCCTACCAGTAACCCCCACAACTTAAAAAGGAGGAAGGAAGGAAGGATGGTGTTCTCAGTTGCTGAGAGGTCTGAGCTTCAGGCAACCAAATATATATATATATATATATGTATATATATATATGTATATATATATATATATATATATGTATGT
>JBBPBX010058846.1:10563-21227 GCA_038048925.1 Garcialebias charrua | reverse complement strand
TATATATATACATACATACAGTATATATATACATACAGGTATATATATACATACAGGTATATACACACACAGAGAGATAGAGAGAGAGATAGAGAGAGAGCAAGAGAGAGAGAGAGAGAGAGAGAGAGACCGTATTTTCCGACTTATAAGTCGCAGTTTTTTTAAAACTAATTTTCATGTCCTGCGACTTAGACGGCGAAGCGACATACTGTACTTAGGGATTTTTTCCCTTATTTTTAAGACCAATTTTTGGCTGAGATATGACCGTTTCCATTCATTCTGACGAAAAAATGGAGCAGTACCACTTTCGACCGCTAGGGTCCACCGACCGTTCCCAGCTCATGTGTCCGAAAAAAGCCTCCTCTGCTCGGACTCACTCTGTCGCAGCCTGGCCTCCTGCTTTCTGGAGGTCTGAACTACTGCTCAGTGTTTTACTGTTAGCAAAATAGCTCAAGAACCACAGGACAGATTTTGATGAAACTTACAGAAAGTAATCACTGGATGGACATTTACAACCTATTACGGTAGCTTTAGGAGATGTTTGAGCGAAAATTTGATTTATTTATAATTTATTTTCGCAGCGCACGCGCACATTTGGAAGACTATCAAAGCAAAACAATTTAAATCCAGCTGATTTGAACATCACGTTAATTTTTAAAGTAAAAGTTCAGCTCAGAAATACTTCTGCTATAATGTCAGCAAACCTATATTTTTTAAGGTGTATATCTTGTTAAATTTTAATGAAATGAAGCGTATCCGCTCGCTGCGCGTGCATGCTTCGCAGCACCGATGTAGCAAAACTATTTTTTTTTAATTCAGCTGATTTGACAATTACGTGCATTGATTAAGGAAAAGTTCAGCTCAGACACATCTTTGCTATAATTTTCAGCAAACAAATAATTGTTTTTAAGTGTTAATCTTGTTAAAGTCCTACCGTGCACGCTCCTGTGGCCATTTCGCAGCCAATCCATTTTGGGCAAAACACCGGCCCACATTTCCGGGTTGTCACCGCGATGCATAATAGATGCGACGTATACGGAGGTGCGACACGTTTATGGATTTTTCCACTTTATTGGACATAATTGGACTAATGCGACATATAGGGCGGTGCGACTTTTCAGCCGGAAAGTACGGTACATATTATTTTTTCTTTCGGCTGCTCCATTCGTTGGGGTTGTCACCATGAATTAAGTCGTACTTAGACTTGGCAATTGTTTTTACGCCGGATGTCCTTCCTGACGCAACCGCAGACCACCGAGCTACCACAGCCTTCTGTGTGGAGCAGAGAGCTGCCATCTAGGGTGCCCAGGGGAGCAGATGATGGAGGTTAAGTGCCTTGCTCAAGGGCTCAGAGTAGGGCAAATGAGGGTGGACGCAGGTGTGGGTGCTTCACATTTTGACTTTGTCAGTCTGAAGAGTCAAACTAGCGACCTACACAGACTCACCTTCTACAACCACTGTGCCACCACTCTCCCTTTTGCAGCTATAAATATAAGTGTGTGTAAAAGTGGTTTTTAAATGGCGGACCGTTGTCCAAATGTTTGACCTGTGCAGATTTTCTCATGTTTACAGGAAATAATTTCAAAGGGCGCAGCTTTTCTAAATATGTTTTGTCCCCAGATCTGTCCAAATAAATAAATAAATAAATGAACTGCATGTTTTCTTGCAGTTATAGTAAGTTACTGTGGTTGTCCCTAAATCCAGACGTTTATTTAATCATCTGGATCCAGCTTGGCTGGTAATTTTTAACAGAATAAAAACAAATGTGCTCGTTGTCTCACACTTACATTAAGTTACAGCAGGAGTCTGTTAATCAAGATTATAAATAAATATTTCCTACCTGGCTCTATCCAGATTGATTGTTAATGTACGGAAGATATCATTTAAGAACAAACTACAGTTTAAAAAAATTATATTTTGCATTTGCTGTAACTTAAACTAGTTGTCCTTAAACCTGGACCACGGTCTACAGCTGGACTCGGATCATTCTTACAGATGGCCCTGTGTATTTGGTCGTTTATAACATTTATTTTTATTTCTTGCATTTCCAAGTTATTTTACTAACAGGCGCTCTGTCCTGTTCTCCAGGCTGCTGTGATGTCTCCCTCTGTGGACCCCTCTGTGTCGGTGCACCCCACAGCCATGCTCACTCAGCAGATGGGCCAGCTGCTGTTGGGAAACAACGGATCGGTGCGTGGGTCCAACTCCGACACTGCTTTGTTGAAATTATTGGAAAACACATTTTTCACGATGGAGGGACTTTCCTTAGACCTGAGAGTGAGCTGAACGGCTGAGAGGAGTTCATCTGGGACATTTTGGATCGACATAGTTTAATTAGAAAATCATTTATATAGGTTTTAAAACAGTGTTTTATTTATTAAACAAAAAGGACTCAGATTCAGGAATATTCTACTTGATGTGTTTGTGTGAGATGACACGATTTATTGTTCAAAATGAAATTTTTTGTAAAAATCAAGCATAACAATAACAAAATGCTAGATGGATGCTAAAAGTAGCAGAACTCTAGCTAGTAGCAGCAAAAGGCTAATTGAAAGCTGAACAAAAACACTAATTAGATGATAAAGGTAGAAAAAGTCTAGCTATTTTGGCGTAAAAGGCTAACTGAAAGCTGAACACAAAACACTAGCTTGAAGCTAAACATAGCTAAATAAGCTAACAGCAGCAAAAGGCTAACTGAAAACTGAACACAAAACACTAGAAGCTAAAATTAGCTAAACTAGCTAATATCAGCAAAAGTCCAACTGAAAGCTGAACACAAAATGCTAGCTAGAAAGTAAAAATAGCAAAACTCTAGCAAATGGCAGTAAAAGTGCTCTACTGAATGTTTTTAATGACATGTTCATAGCCACAGGTGCAGGTGATTCTGTGCTGCTTGTCCTATTGGAGGACCTTACATCTGCTTTTGACACCATTGACCACAAGATCCTCATTTCTAGGCTGGAGCAGTGGGTGGGCATCACAGGGTCAGCCCTCAAATGGTTTGGGTCCTACCTCTCTGACAGAACATTTTGTGTCAATATCAAACATTTCAGTTCAGCATCGGCAGCGCTTCATTGGGGGGTACCGCAGGGGTCCATCCTCAGTCCCCTTCTCTTTTCTTTATACCTGCTGCCACTAGGTGCTATTTTCCGCAAGCACAACATACACTTTCATTTCTACACAGATGATTGTCAAATTTACTTCCCACACTGAGGCACATGCTCTATTCAACCTCTTCTTGACTGCGTGGCTGACATCCGGGACCGGATGGCTTTAGCTGAAGCCCATACTGTCCAAAAAGAACCTTGTGCCACCACTCCCCATTAGCATCTAGTTAGCATTTTGTGTTCAGCTAGTGAGGGCGTGGTGGCGCAGAGGTTAGAGAAGATTGGCCTGTGATTGGAAAGTTGCAGGTTCAAATCCCGGTACCATCAAAATGTGGGTGGAAAAGGTGAAACACCCACACCTGCCTCCGCCCTCATTTGCCAAACTATGGGCCCCTGCACAAGCCCCTTAACCCCCACCATCTGCTCCCTAAACAGGTCTCTCTTGAAAATGAGTTCTCGTGACTCGAGACTTCCTGTATAAATAAAGGATAAAAAAATTTTTTTTAAAAAGAAGTAGCAAAAGTAGCAAACTTTTAGCTTAAAGCTGGAAAGCTAAAAGTAACAAAATACTGGAAACTAACTAGTAAATGCTAGTCAGAAGGGAGCTAAAAGCAGCAGAATGCTAGCTAAATGTAAAACAGGAGCTAAAAGCAGCAGAATGCTAGCTACACATATACAGTAACAGGAGCTAAAAGGAGCAGAATGCTAGCTACACATATAACAGGAGCTAAAAGCAGCAGAATGCTAGCTACCGGTACACATACTGTATAACAGGAGCTAAAAGCAGCAGAATGCTAGCTGCAAGTAACAAAATGTTGACTCAAATCTAAAAAAAGCAAAACCCAATCTAGAAGTCAAAAGTAGCAACAAACCAAGCCTACTGCACTTATTTTTAGTTTATTTTAAAATGGCAGCTTGTTTTGTTTTGTTGTTTTCTAGTTTAAACGATTTTAGTCGATTTTCTTTTAAATTTCCAGATTTTAGTGGAATTTAATTTCGGTAAATGTCATTGAGTCATATTTTACATCAAATTTGGTTTAAATTCACAAGTGAAAACAAAAACACAACTACCGTAAGAAAATATCCTCATTTGAACAATGTTCAAAAATTTGGATTTCTGGAAACAATTTTTTTATACTGAAACAGTATATATAAAAAAAAATTGCTTCCAGAAATCCATTGTTCATTAATCAAACTGAGCAGGAACCTTGTACATTTATTCAACCATTCAATAATTTGGATTAAATGCAATTGTTCTTTTCTTACAGTATATTTCTGCCAACCCCAGTGTCCAGGAAGCCTATATGCTTCAGTACCCCTCCATGCAGGCAGCACCTGTAAGTTTATTATATTTTTGACATACATTCACTCCCATGTAGTCAACATTTACCTGCGATGCATCTAAAAGCAGTGATTACTTCAGAAAATGACAACAGTCCTTCGTTCATCAGGCTTCCAGTTGTTTTTTTCTCTAAAACCATCAATTATGTTGCTCCGAGGACAGTCATTACCAGATTGTGAATGAAAGATGGTGTTTTTGCTTTGCAGGAAAACAGCTCGCTGCAGCAAGTGGATTCTTCCAACAACTCGTCTCCTTACAGTCAACTCAGCAAGTAACACAGGTAGGCCTCGCAGCAAAAACTCTCATCCAGAAACCTTTACTGCTGTGGATATGAAATGCTAACGTTAACAACCGTTACCAACAGAAAGTCTTGTAGGGAAATAAAAGCCATGCATTTATTTTTGTTTGTCTTTTTTTTATATATTTATTATCATTTATTAACCTTTATTTAACCAGGCAAATCCCACTGAGATCACATATCTCTTTTAAAGGTCCTCCGGGGCCTGAAGGCAGCCTAACATGCAGGTTTTTGGACTGTGGGAAAGAACCGGAGTATCCGGAGAAAACCCACGAGGAGAACATGCAAACTCAAACACAAAAAGACCCAGGTCCAAACCAGGCACTGAACCAGGACCTTCTACACAACCATTTCTTAATAAGTTCAAAAAGTCTTTTGTATTATTATATATTTTTTTACTTTAATAACTATTTTTTAAAACGTTTTGTCACTTTACTACCGTTTAGCGTTCCTTCAGTGAAATATTGGCCCATAGAAACTCATTTTAAATTGATCCTTTTGATTTTATATTTTTCATATCACAAAATAAGGCATTCCTATTAATATGATTTTATTATATAGTTTTTTTAATAGTATGATTTTATCAGCACACACTTCCCTGATGGTGTAGAGGCAGGGCAGCCGGCTCAGGACCTGAAGGTCCCGGGTTTGATCCCTGGTCACTGCATACCTCGTTGTGTCCCTGGGCAAGACACTTAACCCAGAGTTCCTCCCGGTAGGACTGGCAGTGCCTTGCATGGCAGACTACCGCTACCGGTGTATGAATGGGTGGATGGCTGGTACTGTGAAGCACTTTGGGGCCCCTCATAGGGGTCTGGAAGGCGCTATACTCTATTAGTAAGCTCCATTTACCATTTACCATCTTATGGGAATTTTCTGTAGTGGTATTTAATTGGCTGACTGCAGTCCTATTAAGAACACATTTCTTATTTAGAATTAAACATTACCGAAAATTAATCTATGCAGGCCAAGGCCACCATTAGCCACCCCCTGGCACCTCCACTGCTCCTGGTTGTGGATAAAATGTCTCAACTCTCCAGGATCCGTCACTCGGCGCCGTCTCGGACAAGAGCTAAATAAATAAATAAAAACTCCTCCCTCTGTTCTTTACTCCTAACCGCTTCAGCATCCATCCATCCATCCATTTTTGTCCGCTTATCCGGGGTCGGGTCGCGGGGGTAGCAGCCTAAGTAGGGAGGCCCAGACTTCCCTCTCCCCAGCCACTTGGAAGCAGCTCCTCTGGGGGAATCCCAAGGCGTTCCCAGGCCAGCCGAGAAACATAGTCCCTCCAGCGTGTCCTGGGTCTTCCTCTGGGTCTCCTCCCGGTGGGACATGCCCGGAACACCTCACCAGGGAGGCGTCCAGGAGGCATCCTAACCAGATGCCCGAGCCACCTCAACTGGCTCCTCTCGATGTGGAGAAGCAGCGGCTCTACTCCGAGTCCCTCCCGGATGACTGAGCTTCTCACCCTATCTCTAAGGGAGAGTCCAGACACCCTGCGGAGAAAACTCATTTCAGCCGCTTGTATCCGAGATCTCGTTCTTTCGGTCACAACCCAAAGCTCATGACCATAGATGAGGGTGGGAACGTAGATCGATCGGTAAATTGAGAGCTTTGCCTTTCGACTCAGCTCTCTCTTCACCACGACAGACCGGTACAGCGCCCGCTTCACTGCGGATGCTGCACCTATCCGCCTATCGATCTCACGCTCCAGTTTTCCCTCATTCGTGAACAAGACCCGAGATACTTAAACTCCTCCACTTGGGGCAGGACCTCCTCCCCGACCCGGAGAGGGCATGCTACCCTTTTCCGGCTCAAGACCATGGCCTCGGATTTGGAGGAACTGATCCTCATCCCGGCCGCATCACACTCGGCTGCAAACCGCTCCAGTGAAAGCTGTAGATCACGACCTGATGAAGCCAATAGGACCACATCATCTGCAAAAAACAGAGAAGCGATTCTAAGGCCACCAAAACGGATCCTCTCAACACCTTGGCTGCGCCTAGAAATTCTGTCCATAAAAGTTATGAACAGAATCGGTGACAAAGGGCAACCTTGGCGGAGTCCAACTCTCACTGGAAACGAGCCTGACTTACTGCCGGCAATGCGGACCAAGCTCTGACACCGGTCGTACAGGGACCTAACAGCCCATATCAATGGGCCTGGTACCCCATACTCCCGGAGTACCCCCCACAGAACCCCCCGAGGGACGCGGTCGAATGCCTTTTCCAAGTCCACAAAGCACATGTAAACTGGTTGGGCAAACTCCCACGTACCCTCCAGGACCCTGCTGAGGGTGTAGAGCTGGTCCAGTGTTCCACGACCAGCACGAAAACCACACTGTTCCTCCTGAATCCGAGGTTCGACTATCCGACGGACCCTCCTCTCCAGAACCCCTGAATAGACCTTACCAGGGAGGCTTAAGAGTGTGATCCCCCTATAGTTGGAACACACTCTACGGTCCCCCTTTTTGAATAGGAACCACCACCCCAGTCTGCCAATCCAAGGGAACTGCCCCCGATGTCCACGCGATATTGCAGAGTCGCGTAAGCCAACACAACCCCACAACATCCAGAGCCCTAAGGAACTCAGGACGAATCTCATCCACCCCCGGAGCCTTGCCACCGCGGAGCTTTTTAACCACCTCGGCGACCTCAGCACCAGAGATTGGAGAGCCCGACCCAAAGTCCCCAGGCTCCGCTTCCTCAGTGGAAGACGTGCCAGTAGGATTGAGGAGGTCTTCGAAGTACTCCGCCCACCGACTCACAACATCCCGAGTTGAGGTCAACAGCACGCCATCCCCACCATAAATGGTGTTGGTCGCGTACCGCTTTCCCCCCCTGAGACGCCGGATGGTGGACCAGAATCGCCTCGAAGCCGTACGGAAGTCATTCTCCATGGCCTCTCCGAACTCCTCCCACGCCCGAGTTTTTGCCTCAGCAACCACCCGAGCCGCATGCCGCTTGGACTGTCGGTACCTATCTGCTGCTTCCGGGGTCCCACAGGCCAAAAAGGCCCAATAGGACTCCTTCTTCAGCATGACAGCATCCCTCACCGCCGGTGTCCACCACCGGGTTCGAGGGTTGCCACCACGACAGGCACCAACAACCTTGCGGCCACAACTCTGATAAGCTGCCTCGACAATAGAGGCGCGGAACATGGCCCACTCGGGCTCAATGTCCCCCGCCTCCCTCGGAACGTGTTCAAAGCTCTCCCGGAGGTGGGAGTTAAAGCTCCGTCTTACGGGAGACTCTGCCAGACGTTCCCAGCAGACCCTCACAATACGTTTGGGTCTGCCAGGTCTGACCGGCATCCTCCCCCACCATCGGAGCCAACTCACCACCAGGTAGTGGTCAGTTGACAGCTCCGCCCCTCTCTTCACCCGAGTGTCCAGGACATGCGGCCGCAGATCAGATGAGACGACAACAAAGTCGATCATCGAACTGCGACCTAGGGTGTCCTGGTGCCAAGAGCACATATGTACACCCTTATGCCTGAACATGGTGTTCGTTATGGACAATCCATGACGAGCACAGAAGTCCAACAACAAAACACCACTCGGGTTCAGATCAGGGGGGCCGTTCCTCCCAACCACACCCCTCCAGGTCTCACTGTCATTGCCCACGTGAGCGTTGAAGTCCCCCAGCAGAACAAGGGAGTCCCCAGGAGGCGCACTCTCCAATACCCCCTCCAAGGACTCCAAAAAGGGTGGGTAATCTGCGCTGCCGTTTGGCGCATAGGCACAAACAACAGTCAGAGCCCGTCCCCCCACACGTAGGCGAAGGGAGGCTACCCTCTCGTTCACCGGGGTGAACCCCAACGTACAGGCACCAAGATGGGGGGCAACAAGTATGCCCACTCCTGCTCGGCGCCTCTCACCAGGGGCAACTCCAGAGTAGAAGAGTGTCCAACCCCTCTCAAGGAAACTGGTTCCAGAGCCAGAGCCATGCGTTGAGGTGAGTCCGACTATTTCTAGCCGGAACCTCTCAACCTCACACACTAGCTCAGGCTCCTTCCCCACCAGAGAGGTGACATTCCATGTCCCAATGGCCAGCTTCTGTAGCCGAGGATCAGACCGCCAGGGTCCCCGCCCTCGGCCACCACCCATCCCACATTGCACCCGACCCCTTTGGCCCCTCCCATAGGTGGTGAGCCCATGGGAAGGGGGACCCACGTCTCCTCTTCGGGCTGTGCCCGGCCGAGCTCCATGGGTGAAAGCCCGGCCACCAGGCGCTCGCCAACGTGCCCCACCTCCGGGCCTGGCTCCAGAGTGGGGCCCCGGTGACCCGCGTCCGGGCGAGGGAACATTGTGTCCATTTATTTTACTCATCATAAGGGGTCATCATTATCCACTTCAGCATCTTGCACCAAAAACATTAAGGTGTACGTCTTTGTCCCATTTCGGTCAAAATACGAACATTCACTGTTTAAATTCCTTGGCATCGGGTGACATCGGCATACCGTTTATTTTAGTAACTTCAAGAAGCATAGTTTCTTTTCCTCGCTCTTTCCCGTCTGGCACTGCAGAAAGAAGCTTCTCATATTTGACATTAATAAATATTAATGTTATATGTAATGTTACATTAATAAATATTCCTTAACTGTATATTTTTTATTATTATGACTAACGTTCTAAGTGAATCTACTGTTGTGTCCCTGATCTTAGGCCTCGTCACAGCTCCGTAACTCTGAGGACAGGCGGGGAGCTGCCGAGGACATCGCGGGGATCTGACCCTGCCCTGATTGGACCAGACACACGAACTTTTCTCTGTTTTTTTTGCACAGCCTCATTAATCGTAGTGGAAATGGACGATGATGGACACGGACTCGAGCGGTTGGTCATAAAAAAGAAAAGAAAGAAAAGTAGATTTATTTTAATAAGAACCAAGATGCTCTTCTTTTTCCTCTTCTTCAAGAATTTTTAAACAGAAGACCCCTCCACCACTTCCACCCCACCCATTGAAATGCATGAACCCCCCACCCCCGCGCCCCCTTCGTTACGGTGTTTGTGATTTTCTTTAGAGCTCCTACGATTGTGGTAAACGACGAACCTGTTTGCACTGAAGTTTTAATAAGAATAACTTCATTTTGGTTTTCAAAGTTGCAGCCGACAGCTGAAACCATTTCATTAGGATTTAATAAATTTATCATCGGACACGGTGCCTTTCCTACAGAACATCGAACATCGTTGACATTTTCTCATCAAACCCGATCAGGTATTATCGTTCTAGTGATCAGATGTGTGTGAAATCGTGGCGGTTTCCACGGAGCGTTTCGCTATCTACTCGTTTGGTGGCAATAAAGACTACGAGTCTCACGGCAATACTGAGAGAAGACGGCGACGAACTCAGAGCACGCTTTCTTTATTTTCCTTTCTTTGTCAGGACAGGTCAGGAAACACGAGCTGTACTTTAATATGGAAATGGAGGGTTTGTTTTTTCTCTCGTGGTCGGGTTGACCGGATATCTACCTCATGGTTCTGCCAGAGTCGGCTGGCGTCGTCGGGTTTGCGGGTAAAGCCCCTTCTTGCCAGACCGAACCGCGCAAACCAAGAAGCCAAGCTCAGGAGCTGGCTGACCTCTGCTGTTTGACCTGCAGCGGGTCTCCTAATCTTCAAAACAATTATTTAGGTTGTAACATTCTTTTAGTCTTTGCTTCTGTTTAGATGTTTCGTTTTTCTCCACCAGATTAGAAGTTGATTCTCCGTGATTTCACCA
The DNA here is from genome assembly GCA_038048925.1 of Garcialebias charrua. Lineage (NCBI taxonomy): Eukaryota > Metazoa > Chordata > Actinopteri > Cyprinodontiformes > Rivulidae > Garcialebias > Garcialebias charrua. Next base: position 10,763 of record JBBPBX010058846.1, on the reverse strand, counting down.
AATTTTGGTCTCAAATAAGCGCCAAATAATCTGGACGAGCGAAAGACAAAACTCCGATCTAACCGGTAGAAATGATGCAATCAAGAACTTCAAGACCCATTTTTTTTATCAAAGTCAGAAATGAACAATGTGTTTGTACTTGCCGTACAGCAAGGGCCCAACATGAAAACAAGCGAGTTTTGTTGTCAACGTTGCCTTTT
>JBBPBX010058846.1:0-10157 GCA_038048925.1 Garcialebias charrua | reverse complement strand
TCCTGATGCATGCTCAATAATCCAGGTAGAAAAGTCCAAAAAAGCCAAGTCTGGTCCTCTGGACATAAAAAACCCCAAAAAAACATTGTAGAAACATTTCGTCTTTCATCCGAGGTGCTGTATTCAGTTCAGTATTATAAATAGCACCTTCTCATAGTGGATCAACCAGTTTGCTGCTGACAGTGTGTCAGGAGGGCTGTGATCAGTCTTACATCGGGGAAGCTAAACAGCCACTGGCCAAAAGGATGGCCCAGCACGTAGATCAACATCATCAGGCCAGGACTCTGCAGTCTACACTCATCTCCAAGCCAGTGGTCACTTGTTCAGGGATGAAGATGTTCACATCCTCGATAGATAGAGAGGGACATTGGTTACATACTGTAACCCCAGATTCTATGAATGTAGGCATAGCCCTTTAAGCCACGCCTATGGGTTTATCCCTGCGCTTTCGCGCCAACACTGAAGACTTCTAGTCCATGCCCACCTGCTGTGGGCCACACCTCGGTCTACTATTTAAGCGGCCATCGACCAAGAAACCACTCCCATAAAGGCAAAGAAAAAATTTCAGCCAAATGAGAGCCAGTGAGGCCCAAGGGCTTAAAGGGCCACCCTTTAAGCTACGCTTATGGGTTAAAGGCAAAGCAGGATATGGTCCATGCCTCACTGGGTCTGACTGGAACCAAAACACTCCGGCAACCACAACCCTCAATGAATGTAAATATAGCAAGTAAAGGGCCACCCTTTAAGCTACGCTTATGGGTTAAAGGCAAAGCAGGATATGGTCCATGCCTCACTGGGTCTGACTGGAACCAAAACACTCCGGCAACCACAACCCTCAATGAATGTAAATATAGCAAGTGAGCAACCTGATTAACTGATGGTGAATGAACAATATTATTCAAAACAAAATCAAAAACAGCTCCCAAGTGTACTTCTGATTCGAAGGAACGTTTGAACTGTATCACCCATCAATAAAGACAGAAACAACTGTGTCATTTAATCAATAATTTTATTGATAATGAAAAAAGTTTTACTCTACTGCAACCCTGAGGACAGAAAATGTCAAAGAGGAGCTGGAGACATCTCGCAAATAAAAACGGATTAATGGAGTTGCTGACGACCAGGAGGCCGCAGAGCAGATATCCTGTACCAAGAGGCCACTGAGCAAGCTGTGGAAGTTGCCATCCCTCGAGTAGAATGAGCCATAATGCCCTCAGGAGGCTGTAGACCAGTAGAACTGTAAGCCTGTGAGATGGCCTCACACAACCAATGCAACAACCGCTGAGGTCAAAGGTTGACCCTGAGAGCGTCCTCTGAAATGTACAAAGAGCTTATCAGATTTACATATCGCAGCTGTGCGTTCTACATAACATCTGAGAGCTCGAACCGGGCAAAGCAAATGAAACTGCTCCTCCTCTGGTTTAGAATGAGGAGGAAGGCAAAAACCATCCAATGTGATGATCCTAGACCTGAATGAACTCGTTATGACCTTAGATATGAATGTTGGATTAGGCCTAAGTTCGGCAGAGCTTCCATCTCCTTGAATTTTTAGAAAAGGAGAAATAGACAGTCCAAAAAGGTCACTCACTCTTTTAGCTGATGTAAGTGCTAACAGAGCTGTTTTAAAAGACAGAAACGTTAGTGGTATCTCATTTAGCGGCTCAAATGGATCCTTAGTTAATGCATTTAACACAGTACTGTACTGTAACCAGGTCCCATTGAGGAGCCAAGGTGCGGGAGACAGGCCTGAGATGGCGGGCACCCTTCAAAAAACGTTTCATTAGGGGATGATTAAACACTGTTCTATCATTAAACCCCTCATGACATGAAGAAATCGTTGCAGCATACGTTTTAATGGTGCTGAAAGCTAAATTTCTGTCCAACAATAATTGTAAGAATGACAAAATGGGACCCAAGTGACATGAACATGGGTCCAGTTGTTTTTCCATGCACCAACGCTGAAAAGCAGCCCATTTTGAAGCATAAACAGTAGGCATGTAACGAGATCTCGTTGTACGAGATCTCGCAATATTAAACTCCCGCGATATCTCTCGTTGAGAGGTAACGGTGTCTCGCGAGACGCTAGCGCTAGCAGAGCCCCTAGCAAGTCAGCGTCACGGACAGCATGGCTTCGCCGGATGAAGTTGCTATAGAAGACGCCCCAACTACTGATGGAGGGTCCCGGTGCCGCAGACGCCTCTACATTGATGGAGGGTCCCGGCGCTGCCGACGCTGCCCCGAATGTAAAGACACACGCGTAAACACCGGTGTGACCGGTGTTGCCAGATAGAGTCCCACCCACCCAAAGCACTCTTTACCCGCAAAAGTCAGAAGGAAAATCGCGGTGAACCGCCCAATCTGGCAACACTGGTGAGTGACGGCTGCAGATTCAGTGCTGATGCGGATATTTATGTTCAATTTTTGGAAAGTCCTGCGTGAATATCTATTTTTTTTAAACAAAGTTGAACGTTCTAAGGTCTAAGGAGATTCAATCAGTAAAATGAAGACATCAGTTGAGTTTGTAATACATGTTAAAACAGAATAAAAGCCTTTTTGCGGCATAAAACCGATCTTTGAAGTTTTCTTGAACTAATATTAAAATCTCGTCTCGTTCTCGCGAACTCTGTAATTTGTCTCGTCTCGTAAGTTTTGTGTATCGTTACACCCCTAATAAACAGTGGTCGTAGACTGTGCACATGAAACTTGAATGGTTCCAATGACATCCTTTGAAAAACCAAGGTTTTCTAGCCATTGTCGTTCAGCATCCAGGCCCACAGATGCTGACCTACCACCGGGTGACTCCTTATCGCTCCTCCTGCCTGCAGGAGAGCGTCCTTTCTCCAAGGGAGTTTCCAGGAGCGGCCTGCCAGCTGTTGCAGGATTGGAAACCATGGTGCGTTCACGCGCTCTGGAGCGATCAGACTTACTGATACTCCCTCTTCTCTCACTCTTTCCAGCAGTGCTGATAGCAGAGGAACTGGAGGGAAAGCATAATTTAATGTGTTTGGCCACGGTTTGTGTGCAAAGGCGTCCACCCCCAACGGAGAGTGTCGAGGGGACTTAGGGAGAAGAACATGACGCATCAGTAAAGACCGCCCTGAATGACGTCACTTTGCCCAGGGGAACCCCTTCTGACAGAGTCCTGGGATTCCTCCAGAACACCAGGTCCGTTCTCACCGACGGGGGTACTGTGACTCGGCGTCTTTTGTGGCGCACCGGGTCTATTCTCTGGCAAATAAACCACCTCTGTAATTTCCGCATGTGCAATAAACCCAATTTTACCACAACATGCCCGGCGGCCATCATTCCTAGCAGCCGCATAATTGTGATTGCCGACACCGTTCTGTGGGGTTGGACGTGCTGAAGGAGTGACGTCAGCGAGCCTTTCCTCTGGTCCGACAGAACAGCCGTCATGCTTGTCGAACAGAAGCTGACGCCCAGAAAAACTATCTGCTGGGCTGGCGAAACAGAGCTTTTTTCCCAATTTATGGCAAAGCCTAAATGGGACAAATGACATCAAAAACACTGTCTGTGCTGCTGCCTCCTCTTTGGAACGAGACAGAAGCAACAGATCATTGATGTAATAAAGGATCCTGATGTCTCTCGAACTCAGCGGCTCTAACGCTGCCTCGATGACTTTCGTGAAGGTCCTCGGCGCAAGAGCGTACCTGAACGGCAAGCGATTAAACTCGTAACAGGTTCCCTGAAAGGCGAACCTGAGGAACTTCCTGTGTTTGATGATGATCGGTATATGGAAATATGCATCTCGGAGATCGATTGAGACAAACTAGTCCCTTGGCGTCACATGCTCGAGAACGCGCTTCAACGTTAACATATGAAAGGGTCGTTTCATGATGTACTTGTTGAATGTTGACAAGTCTAAAATCGGCCTGAGTCCTCCTGATTTCTTGGGAACTAGGAAATATTTTGAATAAAAACCGTTCATTTCCAAGCCCGAGGGGACCCCGGGAAGGACGTGTTTCACCAACAGTTCCTGTAGTTCCAACTGTAGCGCCTTGCCCTGTGCAAGGGATGTGAGTTTCGTCTCCAAAACTCCACTGAACCTGGGCGGCGTCTCTGCAAACTGCAGAGTGTAACCGTGACGAATCAGACGTTGTAACCAGTTGTTCAGAGAGCAAGTTTGAAACCAAACTGCACTGTGATCTGTTGCTGGTGCAGCCAGAGGGTTCTGTCGCTTGAGAAAAGATAAGCTGGCCTCTACCGCCGCCAAGTGGACAGAGTCCGCGTTGGCCCAAGGGAGGCCAGTCTGGAAAGGGGTGTTTACTGAATGCCGCCTCACGGGTGCAACACTGACACACGTTTGAACCATGCAGGCATGATAAACGCCTTTTTTGTGATGGAATAGTGGTTTTACCTGGTACTTGACTAGTTGAAGAGAAAGGCGAAAAAATCCTGGCTGGAGCTGTTGTGTCCAAGCCAGGCTCATGTGAATTAACCGATTTAAAGAGAGTAGAGATTTGTCTGACTTGTTTAAACGGTTCTGTGCTCTCGCACCCCGTGCATCTTTTAAAGGAACGTTTGAAGAACATTTTATCGTGGAAAAATATATTCTTAGTGTTAGCTTGAAATTTTTTTAGGGAATGGTTTTTCGGTCAATGGCCGCTTAAATAGTAGACCGAGGTGTGGCCCACAGCAGGTGGGCGTGGACTAGAAGTCTTCAGTGTTGATAAACCCATAGGCGTGGCTTAAAGGGCATAGCCTACATGAAATAGAATGATGGTTTGAGAGAGAGTAAAGGAAGCCATTTTTGTGAAAAGAAACCGTCCATCATTAAACAGAGGTGGAGGCCTTCGTGTTCATCTGTCCCCCTCTTACAATGCTGTCATTGCTGGTATCACTCAGCCCTCTGTGAATAGCAAGCAACCATCAGGGTGCTAACGATCCATCAGACTGAGCTGAATACAGCATCTCAGACTGAATAAGTCTTTCAGAGGAAAGATGAAAGGTTTCTACTTTTTTTTTTTTTTTTTGAATGCCCAGAGGACCATGATGTAGCTTTTTTGGGTCTTGACACATTAGTTCAGGAGAACTTGTTAAATTCTGTCCAGTTTTTTTGTTTTGTTTGTTTGTTTTATGCAGCACTTTGGTCTGCCTTTTTAAAAAAAAAAAAAAGTCCTTTACAAATACAGTGGTATGGTTTTACACGGTCTGACCTTCAGGGTGAATCTGCTGTGACGATTCTCAGTTGTTTTATTCAACCCTTATTTAGACAGGTTAATCCCATTGGGCCTCGAGGACTCATTTACAAGAGAGATCTGGTTTCAGCAAAAAATGACGACAACAATGGACAAACAGCGAAGTGATATACAGATATATTATTTTTAACAAGATAAAAATAAGATGGCAAAAAAAGTACTGAAAACAGCTAGAATATAAGGCGAATGTAGAAAATTAAGTATTTTTTTTGTTTTAAGACGTTCCTTTTTTATAAATCCTATAGGGTTGGCTTGTTATGCTGCATTAAGTTTAGACTACTAGAGGACAAATTGACCTCTTTTCCTTAAACGATTTGTTAAAATTGAATAATTTTCATTTGATACTATTTATGTGATTCTTGACCTGCCATTGTGTATCTGTTCCTCTCAAACCCAGCCGGTCGAAGCAGATTATCCTGAGCCTGGTTCTGCTAAAGGTTTCTTCCTCATGAGGGAGTTTTTCCTTTCCACTGTCGCCTCTTCATGCTTGCTCAAGATGAGAGTTCTGTGATGGAGTTAAACTCAAAGCAGTCTGCTCCTCAGATAAATAATGTTAAATTATTATTTTTACATGTGAATGTTTCTGTTCAGTGCCTTGAGACGACTTGGGCGCTATATAAATAAACTGAATTAAATTATTTCCACTTGTGAATAATCTTCCTCTAAAAGAATGATGGGACTCCAGATGGTTTGGAAATGACCTTTGACCCTCAGGTTGATGGGCAGCATCAGCTGCTTCTCTGAGATCATTGCTGATGGTTTTCCACCTTGGCATTGCACTAACACAGAGGTCCCACTCATGATGATCAGCAGCGAGATGGAAGCAGTTTTTGTTTATTTCATAAGGAACCTGTTGTGTGTTTTTGTTTACTCGAGGTTAAATGTTAATCACGTTCGAACCTGATAAAGATCATGATCTTTTTTCATGTTTTATTTCCGCCCTGGCAGTGTGCTTGATGTGCTGTCTGTCTGACAGCAGGGGGCGCTGTGGCTCAAAGCAGCCCAACATGTATGTCAGCAGAACTTCCAGTCATGGAGTTGAAATGGAGCCGGGTGTTGTGTGTGCAGCTTATGGAGGATCAGAGGAGCAACATGTGCAGCGTTTCCTGGACTATTTCAGGCGCACGGCCTTCACAGTTTCTCTCGTTCACCAGATCTCCTCCTTAAGCTCCGACTTAGCGCAGCTGATCCCAGAGACGCCGAGGCACCATGTCTCCATCAGAAGGATCAGAACCGCAGATTGCACCATCCGGCGCACATTACCCGTCACGTTACGTGCAGGTTGTGCACAGAAATGTCAATCAAACACGTGACGTGAACGCATCAAACCTGCGAAGAGAAGACACAAGTCTGAACTCTGTCCACAGCTGAGGGGACACATGGCACAGATCCTCAGAGAACCATGAAGGTCAGAGGCCGGGGCGGCCTCAGGAGGGGTGTCAGCCAGATCCAATGTCTTCCATTTAGTCTGATGCACTTCAGCTATTCAGCACATCCCAGAGACGCAGGCAGAGAAATCCTGACCACAACTGTCACCGCTCCGAACAAACATCGTGACAACACGACCTGAACCACCAGAGACCAGCTGAACAACCTTAATGTCCTTTTCCGTCATTGTGCTGAAATATGCCGTAAAAGAGCTTTTAATTTTCTGGAAATAATGTGGGGACCCTAACTAGATGTTTCCTGACCCAGTCCCAACAAAATTTATCACAGTCTATTAAACATGGTAACAACTACAGGTGGTCCCTGACTTACGACGCAGTTCCGTTCCTACGCCCGTTCGTAACTCGAAAATCATCGCAAGTCGGAAAATACGTCCAAACGGCACCTCATACATACAGTACTGTATTTTACCAAGCACTTAGCCTATCCTAACACATTACCCTACATAATTATCAAAAAACACATACATTCGGAGCCATAATGAAGGGAAAAAAGAGTTAATGGCCTACTGGTATGCTGGTGAAGCCGTTCCTCCGCCTGTTAGCATGTTAGCTCGGTGTCCCTCCATCGGACACGGTCCGGCCAAAGCCGGCTGTCTGTCCAGCTTGCTCCAACAAGTTTTGTAGCATCCGAAGCTATCCGGAAACTGCAGGAAACTACCGGAAACTGCGTAAATCGGCTTCAAAATAATAATACAGGTTGTCCCCGACTTACGAGCAAGTTCCGTTCCTACGAATTGCTCGTAAGACGAAAATTCATATGTCGGAACCTGAAACACGTGTCGCTCGTAAGTCCGGATTTTTGGTCGTAAATCGGAAAATGTATGCTAGCACTGCCCCGAACACCCGTTTTTCAACACAAACGTACATACTGGTTCATAAACATGCACAGAACTTTGTTTACAGAACTTTGTTTACAAATGGTTAGCTAACACACTTTCATCTAAAAACACACACCAGTGCTGTATTTTCTGTACAACTTTACTGTTCGTTAGTCTGCTTGTAAGTCCGGAACGTCGTATGTCGATGACGTCGTAAGTCGGGGACAACCTGTAATAATAATAATAATACTTTATTTATAAAGCCATTTAAATCAACCACAGCTGCAACAAAGTGCTGTACACATAAAATCAAGAACATTTAAACACATAAAATAAGATTTAAAAAAAAATTAATGAGATGCGTGACGTAACCCCGAAACGTTGTATCGAGGCCGTCGTAAGTCGAGGACTACCTGTATACGGAAACCTAAACAAGGAACGCTAAAATTTAAAATGACTATTAAATGTTTAATCTGAGATCTGTTTCCACGTTACAGTCCTTACGTCTCTTTATTGTTTAACAAAAAGCTCAGTGCCCAAAAGACAAGAGAGAAATGATAACTGAAAGGAGATCATGACCTTCGACCTGCCGACTGCACGGTCTGACCTTTAGGGTGAACCTGCTGGGAAGATTGTCATCCAGCCTAAATGTTTTCTACGTGTGAATAATCTTTGAAGAACGATGGACTCCAGCTGGTTAGGAAATGACCTTTGACCCTTCACAGATTGATAGGCAGCGCTGAGCTCATTGCTGATGTTTTTCCCACCCTGGCGTTGTGTTAACACACCTGGATGCTCCGGCGCAGATGTGGTCCCCCTCATGACGATCCTGAGGAAGCAACGAGATGGAACCTGTTTTTGTTTATTTAATAAAGACTTGTTGTGTTTTTGTTTACTTGAGGTTAAACTTTAATCCTTTTAGAAGCCGATAAAGTTTCATTTTGTCCCAAACGTCAGAAATGAGCGAGGGTCGACTCTTTGTCTCACGCCCGGTTGTCGAGGGTTAATGGACAGATTCAGATTCAAACTTTTCTTGTGTTTGTGCTCACACCTGCATTCTTCCCATACCTGTGTGTGAAGGAGGAGGCTGCTCCTCTCAGGCCGCTCCTCTCAGCTTCCTGCTCGCCGTCTCCACAGGAAGTGATCGAACCAGAGCTCCATGCAGATTCATCACAGAAGCGTCGCTTCAGAGTGTCATGGTGCCCCCCCACACACACACACACACACACACACTACAGTTGTCACCGTCACTCATTGCCCCTCCACGCTCATGTGGACGAGCTGGAGCGTGCTCAAACGCCCACGCTTGATGACCCCCATGTGCACACCCACTGACACACACACACTCCCACACACATGAGCCACAGGGCATGGGCAGCGCCCCCCCCCCCGGCGCCACTCTTCATAAAGGTTTACTGTTCCTCTGACAGGAGCCGGGACGTAGCGAGACCAGTGGTGCTGGACTGGGTTCTGCCCGCTCTCCTAACTGCAGAGAGGACAGACCAAGGCCGGACAGCATGTTACCAGAGGACGGGCCTGGAGGTGAGCCAGCTCAGAGTGGGGGTGTTACCTCGGGTTCTCTGGGTCCTCAAATAGTGGATCGTGGGCCAGACTGGACTGAGTTAGCTGGTGAATTTATTAACTTGTATAATTTTGTTTATTTCTTCACCATCACACATTTGATCATGTTGACGATTTTAAATTTTAAGAGACGCAGCTTTTCCAGGTTTAAAAGGGGGGATCCAGAACCAGACTGAGCCAGGATCTGTGGTTTTCATTAGGTTTATTCCTCTTTGATTGTCACGGTGATGTGTGTGTGTGTGTGTGTGGTTCTGTTTCTCGATGCTTCAGTTTCTGCTCCTCTGTCCTGCCCCGCCCACCTCCACCTGCTCCAGGTGGGCCCAGGTGTCTCTGTCCTCACTCCTCTCCAGTCTGGGTCTCCTTCTCAGTAAATCTTTTAGTTTATTTTTTAAGCTCTGCATTCTTGGGTCCATCTCTTCTCAAAGCTGACATCTTGATTGGTTTTGAAATTTCAATAAAACGTCTATAATTTTCTACCAGCATTTTGTTTTCTAATATTTACAAAGAACATTTATAAGAGACTCAACTTTTCTTGACGCTATGGCAACAGCTCCCACATGGTGGACCACATACCAGACCCAGACCCAACTTAAGTCCTTTCTGGACCCAGACTGGTTCCTAAATGTCAACAGGAAGCACAGACGTAATATTAACCTTATCAAGCGTTTACTCATTTAAGGTGTGTCATTTTATGAGGCTCTGCTTTCCCAGTTGTTAAAACAGAGTTCTTCAGAACGCAAGCCGTGACCCACTGGATCCAGGTTAAGTTCTTTCTGGACCCAGGTCATGATGATCTGTGAGTCCCCGCGCTTCGGTATTCAGTTTTGAGTTTTATTCTTCTTCTTCTTTTTGGTGTTTTATGGCGGTTGGCAAACAACTTAAAGGTGCATTACCGCCACCTTCCAGATTGGAGTATGGACTAGATGTTTTTTATTCTATTCAAAGTTCCCAGTCGTCTTAGAACTCCCTAACATCCAATTTACTTTTACCCTTTCTTAAATCCCTAATTATCAACTCTCTTACTTATACAATACATACTTATGTCACCATTTTGATCATCTTGATCTCCCTTGAATTCCCCACACCAAAACTAT
>JBBPBX010058845.1:0-21965 GCA_038048925.1 Garcialebias charrua | reverse complement strand
ATCCAGCAGATTTGACCATTTCGTGAATTGATTTAGGAACTGTTAAGCTCAGGAACACTTCTGATATAACGTCAGCTAAGAAATATATTTTTTCTCAGCAAAGAAATAATAGTTTTTTACCTTGTTTTCATGAAAATTCCTTCGTGGCGGCAGCCATTTTAACTGACGACGTCAGTCGATGTTGTTCAAAACTCCGCCTTCTGTTCTCTGATTGGTCTGGGAATCCGCCTTCTGTTCTCTGATTGGTCCGGTCAAAAATCGACCGGAGAAATCCTTGTCTATGAGAGAAGTCCCAGACCCTAGTACAAAGCGAAGTGAAGGACAAGGGTCTGGTTTTAACCAGGCTAACTCTGCTCCTGCTTCCTGGAATATCTTACAAAAAGATCTGAAGCTCTCGGTACTGACCTCTCTGGATGGTTTTCAGAATCTGTTGGAATCCTGGCAAAAACCAATGCAGATATGTTCCTGTCTTTGATTTGATTTTGAAAGGATGAAATTACAAAAATCAAAGGATTTATTTAATACTTTACGTACATATATTCTATTAGGCCACGAAATTAACAAAATGAGAATGATCTTTTAATCCCTAAGACCACTTTTAAATCTCAAATACACGGGCGTGTCGCCACCGCATTTCTACATAAAAGGAACCCAAATAAATAAAACAAACGACTCAACGTCGAGTGGTGGACACAAAACACAATACAATCCTTCGGCCGCGTTAATTTGGCTTGAAACAGCTCTGTGGATTTATGAAGAGACTGAGCGCAAACAGCTAGCTATAAACGTTAGCACCCGAGTTCATCTTTGACCCGGAAGATGTCAAGATGGAATAGTCCATTTTTAGTAGGGGGATACAGAAATCGACCGGTTTTTGTATTGAGTTTTTAATGATTGTTTTCATCGTAGCTATAATTATTTTTATGTTAAATGTACATTAACAAGCATGAGCAATGTTAGTGATGTAGGTGACTGGCCGGGGCGGGGCGGGGCCGGGGCCCTTGCTGATTTGGGGCCCCAAGCAACGGCATCATTTGCCTACATGGTAGATCCGCGTCTGTTCTCCCCTCTGCTCCCCCTCCAACCCTCCCTCCTCTCTGCTCTTTACGGTGAGGGAGCAAGGGGGAAAAAGGTAAAACAAGCAGCTACGGAGCCAGCATAAGAGCCTGTAAATAAGTTTATTCGTTTTTACTGATAGATAATTAGTTATTAGCGGTACTGCATTTTAAATAAAAATAGCACAAATCCGCTTATGAATTATAAAAGTTAGTCACTCCGCTGTTACGCTGACAAAAACGTTAGGTCCGCTGTAAGCGGATTAGCGGATTAGCGCATTAGCGGTCCCTAGCGGTCATATGCCCACCTTTGGCTAAGGACAATTTACAGTCGTACAGAAGAGCCCAAGAAGATTCAAACTGAGGATTCAAGTTCTCGATTGAGAGTTCTAATCAGTAACTTTCAATAATAATTTATCATATTTACCAAGCTAAATCATTACTGATAATCATTGGCCCTCATTCATGAAACTGTTCGTATTCTTATCCTACGTTTCTCCTACTTTTGTTCTTACGAAGCGTTCGTACGAACATGCCACGTCAGATTCAACAAAGTCTTCTATCATGAGGAAACGTGTGTAAATGGCTTGCGTAAATATGATGAATCCCACCTGTTCTAAACAGCTGCGCGTGCACGCGTGAGCTTATTTACATAATTCCCACCCCTCAAAACGCCATATAAGGCTACGTTTCCTGCCTCAGAGGCAAAACGTGTTCGTTCATAAAATGACAGCGAAAAGTAAAAAAGAAGAACTCTACCGGTGCGGAGAATGAAGTTCTGGTCTCTGAGGTCAAGAAAAGAAAATCTGTCCTTATTAGCAGCGTCACTCATGGAAGTAAATGACCAGCTAAAGCCAAAGAAAGTTTGTTTATAATAAATGTGGACCTCAAAATGTGCATGCGTCCTGGTGGCTTACTGGTTAAAGCATTGCGCTGTTAGCTGTTCCTAACCTTTTCTACACCTCGTGGGATCGAGTCCCACAAGGTATGATTTTTTTTTTTCCTTCTTACTTTAGATTATTTATTCATTCCAAATTAAAAAGGCTTTATGCTTTATTTCTTGTTGTATTGTAAATAGTTTTCTTGTGTTTTTTAAATCTGGAATGAATTAAAAGAAGAAAAAAAAACGTTGTCCCATGCGGGACGCGAACCCATAACCTTCGGAACTGCGACGCAACGCTCTACTCACTGCGCCACATGAGATCTATGACAGCAACAGGAGGAGGTCGATGTAAAGTCTGCGTTACCGAAGTCTGCGTTACCGAGACAAATTAAACTTAAATTAATTCATGGTTTAAGTTGGTTTCAGTTTGAGATCTTCATATTAATATTGTAGTGTTAGAAAACGGCATTGATAACAAATTGATTTTCATTTAAATACTTTAATCCGTTAGTCATTATTACATTTAAAATTATAATTCGACTTCAAACAGAACCTATTGTCAAAAACAATTGTGGTGCGTGACTTTTTTAAACTCTAAATATTTCCTAAATAACGAAATATGAAGTTATTAGTGGAGAAATGCTGTCTGGATGACAGCAGACTGGCTGCTCGTAAAATATACGACAGGTCCGGACCACTCGTAGATTTTGTTCGTATCTGAAAAAAATCGTAGGATACGAAAACATTGTTGAATGCCACAAATGATCCTAAATCACTCGTACGGATAGTTTAAGAACAAATCTGTGCATACGAACTGTTCATTAGGCATGTAACGGTTGTAGTTGGTGTACCGAACCGAAAAGGTACGGAGGTGGACCGAACCGAACGTGCTGTACCGAAACGGTTATTTTTTCACTCATTGAATGTTAATATGTGCGCCGCGGAACAAAATTTCCTGGGCGCGTTTCAGCACGGAGCTATTATCTCGCAGCACGCGCAGCATTAGCCGTTAGCTTCTCGCTGCGGTTTCCTGTTTGTTAACGTTATGGTTTTCTTGTTAAAAGACGAGCGCACAAAGCTGTGTGTGTGGACGTTTTTTCATGAAGACTGGATCTGCAGCAGCAACACGTCTAACGTGAACGCGCTGGAAACTACGTCATCAGAACGTGAACGAGCTGTTACAAAGTACGCTAACCACACAGCTGCATTTAAACAACTTCTACAAAGTGCGCTAACAACACAGCTGCATTTAAACAACTTCATCAGGTAATTTAGATGGGTCCAGATCAATAACACAAACTGTATGAGTTTTTAAAGCTCTGAATCTAAGTCTGAAAGTTTTTAATGCACAGTTGATCCTTGCTATGAGACATCCATCACGTCAACACTTAAGTCAAAAAGTTCAGCTCTTTATGAAAAAACTAAAACTGATGGTCAACAAGTCCTGGAGCTGATTTAAACCCTGCCCTGATGATGAGTGAGATATTCAACCGTTCAAGAGGTATTGTTATTTTATTATAATTATTATTTATAATTTATTATTATTTAAAATTATAATCTTATTAACTTATTTTTTTACCTCTGTGTTTTATTTCCAGTATTTCCAGTTACAGAGGTAGCTGCTCTCCTTCCACTTCAGGGAAATCCACCAGAGATCACCTGCTGCAGCTAAGAAGTGTGTGATGACTGAATTGAACTCTGGAACTGTTCCAGGACCAGTCCCACCAAGAAGAGGTTGTGAGTAATGAGGACAAATACAGCCACACTGGTGCTACTGGACAAAAACTTTATTAGTTAAGATTGTAAACAGTCTGTTGCTGCTTATTGTTCTGGTTCTGACTGTTATTGTATTCATTAAGATTTTTATTATTTTTAATATAATTTATTTATTGTAGAGTGCTGTTTATTTAAAATATCATCCAAATGGGTCACTTTTATTTATTACTACAATACAATACAAACATATTTTTGGCATATTTTCAAAATAAACATTTTGTAAGTCTTTATTTTGTCTTTTTTTTTTTGTACCGAAAATAAACCGAAAATAAACCGAACCGAGCCCTCCTTGTAATTGAACCGAACCGAAATGTGATTTTAGCGTACCGTTACACCCCTACTGTTCATGAATGAGGGCCATTGTGTGGAGTCTTTAATAATACTGATCAGATGTGATCAGGCAGTCATGTATTCACGTGTGTAAATGTATTATTATTAATACTATAATTACAGTTGAGCCATGCAAATTTGTCCCACTGAAGTAGTTCTCAGTCTCAAAAAGGTTGATGACCCCTGTGCTACAGTATATTAGCTGGAGAGGGTCCTCTGGACGGGTTCAAAAAACAAAACATTGTATAAACGTCCAGAGTACCAGACTTAACTTCTTTTTTTTTTCCTACCTGGATTATAGAACATGCATCAGGATACTACAATAGGCATAGTTGAACAAAACTATAACAAAGGTGTGTCTCTGTTTAACATGTGATTTTTTTTTTCCAAAACCTTCCAAATGTTATCTATGTGAAGGGGTCAGTTTTAGGTGTTTGTTAGCCTGGTTAAAACCACACCCTTGTCCTTCACTTCGCTTCAGACAATGGTCTGGGACTTCTCCATTGAAAAACGATTCTTGCTGGAGGCGTGGCCTCTGCCTGAGGAACAAAACCATTGGATCTTGTAAAAATTTTGAACAGGTAAAGCATTCTGCTCCCTCCCCCTCAGAGCTCTGCCGAACTTGACATCTGCTCCGCCTCCTGCTGAATTTTCTCTCGCTGCCTGCATATTCTGTGTTTATAACGTTTGAAAAAAATAAATAAAACCACGTAGCGCTGGTCCAGAAGACCAGAAAATATGCAGGGACTCGGGCAGCAACGTAAAACCCTATTTTAATTCTCTCGTGACAACCTCATTTCCTTATTCTTTGCACCGCAGCGGCGCCGGAGAGAGAGGAGAAGGGAGCGATAACTTGACTTTTGGCCCAAAAAACAAAAGAAAACTCCAGATAAGGGATTATGAAGGGGAAATTAATAAATTTGTGTCACATATAAAACAGTCCTGCATTGCTTTGCATCGCTTTGAATGAGAACATGCTGCTGCTCGCTGGCTGCGCTGGGACAGGTGGGGGCGTGGGTTAGGGGCCAAAAACTCCGCCCCTTCTGTTCTCTGATTGGTCCGGCCAAAAATCGGCCGGAGAAATCGTTGTCTATGAGAGAAATCCCAGACTGTGCAGTGAAGGGAAATGAGAATTGAGCGGAGCTGTGCAGGAAGGCGAGGGCCAGGCTAGGTGTTTGTAGTTCATCATCAATATCTGCAAATTTAAATAATAATAATAATAATTAATTCAATTTATAACGCACTTTTCATTACTGAAAATCTCAAATTGCTACACATATATTGAATGCTACACACATTCATAAACCGGTGGCAGCAGACTACCATGCAAGGTGCTTTCCAGTCCTAAATCCTACACTGTATTAAATCATTATTGTAGGAGTGGTGGCGCAGAGGTTAAAGAATGTGGGCCTGTGATCAGAAGATCGCCATTTCAACTCCTGGTACTGACAACATCAACATGTGGGCGGGAATGGTGAAACACACCTGCTTCCACCCTCATTTGCTCCACTCTGGGCCCTTGAGCAAGGCCCTTAATTCCCACCATCTGTTCCTCTGGGAGCCCTAGATAGCAGATCTCTACTTCACACAGAGGGCTGTGGTTGCGTCAGGAAGGACATACGGTGTAAAAATAATTATGAAATATAAATGCTGCCTTCTCTATAACAGGCGGTTTGCCTGTATTATTACCAATCATGTGGTTTTTAATGTGCAAGTATTTTTTTAGCAACAATAAAGTTTATAAATTGTCATTTATAACAGCAGTAAAACAGAACTGTACCCATTTTTGACATATTACACTTCTCTGTTTTGTATTCCTTATGTTGTGCTATTTTTAAGGACTACCACTTCAATTTTTAGATTTTATTTATTCATTTTTTTTTCTTCTTAAAAGCCCATCTAGGGACAAGTGCTGCAAATTAGCTGTTGCTATTGCACTATGATGCAAACATGGGACTGCTGTTTTACTCAGTTTGTCTATGTCGATGTGTGTCTGTCCCTATCAAATAAATTAAATGAAAAAAACTCCTAAAGGTTGACATTGGAAGGGTGATTTAGCTGTTAATTAACTTTGTTAAATTAAAAAGGGTGAAATTAAAAAATAACTTTATCACAGGCAGTCCTTTGTTCAGAACAGAATAACTTGAATTTTTTTTCTGCCTTTAAAATTGTTTTTTGTAGTAATATGTTGGTGTTAAAGAGGAACTAACCTCAAATTTAACTTTTTTAGCTGATAAACTCCCTAGAATATGTTTAAAATGTTTCATAGCACTATGTCTGTGTTAATTTTCATGTAATTGTTCGTATTTGTTTAAATCGGCAATATTTGGTCTAAAAACGTGTTTACGGTAGTCCTATGGGTTGAACTGTGGTACTGCACCCTAATTCTCTCATTTGTCTACGATTCGCAGTGACGTGTTTTCGCACGCTTTTGTCACAGCCTTTGCTGCCTGACTATAAAAGTGGAGCCACGCCCCCGAGAAGGTCACTCCCCCTGCAGTCGAGCTCAGGGGTTGGATTAGCGATTAGCAACATAGCACTAGCATTAGCATAGAAGAGCAACGATGTTCCAACAAAGCTCTTCAAACTGATGTCCACCCACCCGTACACCATCAGGGTACAATCCGTTTGGAGGTGAGTACCATTTTACACCTTTCCATTCCATAATTTATCTTTTGAGTATATGACGCGTTTCTTCGTGTGCTGTATATTGCGGCCTGCAGCGTTGCTTCGTTGTGGCCCCACATAAGGTTGTGGCGTTTTTATCTGTTGCTGATCAACGCTATTTTGTGTTGTAATTGCGTTTAAATGCTAAAAATCTAGTGTTTCTTATGAACACCGCAGAGTGTGTGAACTCTTATGAACTCGGATAAGAAAGACCGCAACATCAAAAACCAATGGAGACTAGCAGGTGCTAATTTTAGCTGTTGTACTGGTTTACGATGTTTTAGACATGGTGTTCTTTTGCTGCAAATAATGTTATGGATCAAAGGTATTTATAAAATAATATGTACTTGGTGAATGAATATCATGGTCATCAGCTCTGTGATGCAGTATTTTGCACTGGGTCATCTGTTTGACAGATCAACAAGGTGATAAAACAGTAATGTTTCTCAATTATGTTTGTTTGTAAGGTGATTAAAAATGTGTTGTTCTTTTTTAGCTCCATGAGGCGTTCCACATCCAGAATCTCTGAGCCGTGCTTCCACAGATATCTAGCTTGATTGGAGACATGTTGACATGTCACTTTGGAGGTGACATAAGAGCTGATTCACCAGGTATTCATGTTTTATTTATTACGGGTACTCCAATTAACCTATTAGACTTTTATTATGGCGGACATTATATATAAAAAAAAGTTTTTAAAAAGTCTATGCAACATTAATTCTTGTTTATTTGTTCATTGCTACCTGTCCCAACATTTTGGGGATTTGGTGACACTGTGAAATTTTGAGTCAACATTTTTCTCCATTAAAATGTTACATTTACTCAGATTAAACTTTTGATCTGTCATCTATGTTCTATTATGTGATCTTTCCTCTGTTCAGGACTGCAAATATCCAGGGTCGGGATGGAGTGAGTGGGAAGTCGACTGCTGTGGCCTCAAGGATGAGGCGAAAAATAAATAAAATAAACAAATTGATTACAAATACTAGTTGTTTATGATTCATTTTATTAACAGTAAGTTAATTCAAAACAACAGAAGGTTATGTGTCGTGTCAGCCCTGCAAACCCACGGGACACCACCTCCAGGTCCAATGGATGGACGCAGTGGACAGAAGAACAGCAGTCCCAAACACTCCAGACCACCTGCAGGATGCTCCACCTGCCAGCCAGAAAACAAACACCAGGGTGTCAGCTGTAGCACCCAACATTGTCGTGGATGTAGGTCTCAGGAGATGAAGCAGCTCTGGCCGAGACTCTCTGCATCATCATCGGATCTTCTTGGTTAAAGTAACGGTCCAGGACTATCAGGTTAATCCTCCAGTACAAGGATCTGGTCCAGGAAATATAGACAACATATAGTGCTATAAAACATTTTAAACACATTCTAGGGAGTTTATCAGCTAAAAAAGGTTAATTTTGAGGTGAGTTACACTTTAAGGTTCACCAAATTACAATGTGTTGAAAAAGAAGGATAATTAGTTATATTAATGAAATGAGTGGTACACAGTCATGAATTATAACAAAAATAAGTTTACCCGTAGTCTGGCCAGTGACTGTATTTATATAAAATAACACAATTGCTTCAAAAACAAATTACCGGTATGAATGTGCAAAATTGTCTTCCAGACGAATTGTACTTCAACAACAGCATGGCCATTGACTGTGTTTGAACACGAAAACATATACAGTAATCACTTAAAAAGTATATAAATGCAGACATGTTTTAAAAAGTAACAACTGAAAACCCACAGTTTTTACTGTGCAGAACCTGTGCAAAATAAACTATAAACTACTAAAAAACAAAATGGAATAGTCGGCCCAGAGTCCATCCTGGCTGCAATTACTCTTTGTGTGGGTGCTTGAGTCATCACAGTTCTCTGAAAAAAACATTTTAAAGGATACACAGTATTGTTAAATTCATTGCAATTGGTTTGGTTTGCTGTTTAGTGCTAATTTATAGTCAATTCAACAAACAACGTGTGTTTAGTTCTGGGTTGCATAACACAAATAAGCCAAAGTGTCAAACAAAATGAGGGTAGAATAAATCAATATTTTAAAATAAAATTTGTTATGAAACGTTACTTTTGTAATGCGTTAAATAATAAGATGTGGGGAATTAAAGTCACTGCAGCTGGCATGCAACACTGTTGTGATCCAAACAACGACAAAAACACAGCCGTACACCGCATGCCATGCAACTAAACACAGGTTTTTAATGCGTTCTGTGTTCAGAAGCATACGCTTAAGCTATGTGTGTGTGTGTGTGTGTGTGTGTGTGTGTGATTAAATACACGCAACAACATTTTACAACTGTTATTTTAGTAAAAGTTTAGGTATTTACTTACTGAAGACGCGAGTATCCGCCATTTTGAAATCTAACCTTGGGGCGGGGTGGGAGTTTACCACTAGAGGGGGCGTGAACGCAGGACAACCCCCAACCTCCTCCCCTCCTTGTCTCTCGACACGCCCATTTTGATGGAGATTTTGAATGTTGTCTGGGGGCGGAGTTAAAGATCCACAGGGTGTTTAGGCCCACTTTAATGTATATGCAGACAGAAGATGGTAGGGGTGTAACGGTACACATGGGTGTACCGAACTGTTTCGCTATGGCACGTTCGGTTCGGTCCACCTGCGTACTGTTTGTTATTTTTTCACTCATTAAATTTTATTAACGGGAGAATATGCGTCGCAGAACTAAAATTCCTAGGCGTGTTTCAGTATGGAGCTATTATCTTGCAGCACGCGTAGCATTTAGCAGCCTAGCGTCTCGTTGCGGTCTCCTGTTTGGGAACGTTATGGCTTTCTTGTTAAAAGACGTGAACAAATTCAAAGCTGTGTGTCGACATTGTTTCACAGAGATTGGAGCTGCAGCAGACAACATGTCTGACTTGTTAACGCTCTTGAAATGGCATCATCTGAACGTGAACATCATCTACAAGCAAGAAAAGCAGCTTGTCGCAAACACCGCTAACAGCAGAAGATTTTAAACAACCTTCATCAGGTAATTCAGATAGGTCCAGATGAATAACACAAACTGTAGGAATTTTTAAAGCTCTGGATCTACGTCTGAATGTTGTTGATGCGCTGACTTTAAAGTTATTGAGCCTCACATCGACATCCATCACGTCAACACTTCAGCCAAAATGTTCAGCACTTAATGAAAAAGCTCAAACTGATATTGTCAACAAGCCTTGGAGCTGATTAAAGCCCTGCCCTGATGATGATGATGACGACGACGACGACGACGACGATGATGACAGAGAGATTCAACCACCTCATAACAACTGTTCAAGAAGAGGTATTGTTCTTTTATTATTATTATCTAATTAACTTTTTTAATTTAAAATGATCTTATTAACTCGTTTTTTTTTTTTTACTCTTTGTGTTTTATTTCCAGTCTGGGACAGAGATAGCCACTGACTACTTCCTCTTCAGAGAAATCCACCAGATCACCTGCAACTTAGCCTCGTTAAAACCAGACCCTTGTCCTTCGCTTCAGACTAGGGTCTGGACTTTTTCCATTGACAAACGATTCTTGCTGGAGGCGTGGCCTCTGCTGATGGCTGCTCCCCCTGGTCTGCTGAACTTGACTTCAGCTCCGCCTCCTGCTGAATTTTCTCTCGCTGCCTTTGGATATTCTGTGTTTATGTTAATAAAACTTCCTAATAAAATAAAATAAAACCATGGAGCGCTAGTCCAACACACCAGAAGACCAGGAAATCTGATGGGACTCGGGCAGCAACGTAAAACCCGAGTTTAAATCTCTCGTGACAACCTCAGTCATTTCCTTGTTCATTTCACTCAGCGGGGGGAGAGGAGGAAGAGGAGGAGGAGGGAGCGATGATCACTTACTTTTGGCAAAAAAAAAGAAAAGAAAACTCCAGATAAGGGATTAAGAAGGGGAAATTAATAAATTTGTGTCACATATAAAACAGTCCTGCATCCTTTGAATGAGAACATGCGAATGCTCGTTGGCTGCGCGCTCCCCCGTGGTCTTCTGAACTTGACTTCAGCTCCGCCTCCTGCTGAATTTTCTCTCGCTGCCTTTGGATATTCTGTGTTTATATGTTAATAAAGCGTCCTAATAAAATAAAATAAAACCATGGAGCGCTGGTCCAACACACCAGAAGACCAGGAAATCTGATGGGACTCGGGCAGCAATGTAAAACCTGACTTTAATTCTCTCGTGACAACCTGAGGCATTGTTCATTTCACTCTTCGGAGGGTGAGGAGGAGAAGGAGGAGGGAGGAGGGAGCGATTACTTGACTTTTGGGGGAAAAAAAACAAAAGAAAACTCCAGATAAGGGATTAAGAAGGGGAAATTAATAAATTTGTGTCACATTCCTATAAAACAGTCCTGCATCGCTTTGCATCGCTTTGAATGAGAACATGCGTCTGCTCGCTGGCTGCGCTGGGACAGGTGGGAGCGTGGGTTAGGGGCCAAAAACTCCGCCCCTTCTGTTCTCTGATTGGTCCGGTCAAAAATCGGCCGGAGAAATCGTTGTTAATGGGAGAAATCCGAGACTGTGCAGTGAAGGGAAATGAGAATTGAGCGGAGCTGTGCAGGAAGGCGAGGGCCAGGCTACCTGCAACTAAGAAGTGTGTGATGACTGAACTCTGAACTTTTCCAGGGACAGGTGGGAGCAGGTCCAAGAAGAGGTTGTGAGTAATGAGGACAAATACAGCCACACTGCTGCTACTGTTGTTATTGAGATGATTTTCTCCACCGCTGGAGATATTCACTGCAACTAGATCTGTGCTTTTAGCAGAAAATGTGAACAAGTTGGTCTTTTTGGACAAAAACTTAAAACTTGATCAGTTAGATTGTAAACAGTCTGTTGCTGCTTATTGTTCTGGTTCTGACTGTTATTGTATTTATTAAGATTTTTATTATTGTTAGTATAGTTTATTTATTGTAAAGAGTGCCGTTTATTTAAAATATCATCCAAATGGGTCGCATTTATTTATTTTTATACAAACGTATTGCTTACTTGGCATATTTTCAAAATAAACATTTTGTAAGTCTTTATTTTGTCTTTTTTTTTGTACCGAAAATTAATCGAACCGAAATTTGATTTTAGTGTACTGTTACACCCCTAGAAGATGGTGATTGTGAAGGTAAAATTGTGTGTGTGTGCATGCCTGCGTGCATGTGTGCGTGTGTGTGTGTGTGTGTGTGTGTGTGTGTGTAACATTGTCTTTATTGTTCATGTGTTTCAGTGGTTTCCTGCCTCTGTTAAGAGCTCATTAAGAAGAAGAAGCTCCTCAAGACTGAAGGCCTGATGTTGACCAGCAGGACCCAGAGCCTCTTATCATAAAGTGGAATAAAAGACCCTTGGACCAGTCTGGTGGGTGACCAACTCAATATGGAGGAGACAGATATCAGATTTTAGGTCCCTACAGTTTCTTTAAAGAGTGAGGAGGATAAAAGAAAAAATTAACAGGAACCCAGATTTAAAGATTCACAAAGGAAGTTCCACCACTTCAAAGACTGACGTTAACGAGGATGATGGAGGATGGTGAAATGACCAATCCTGACTCTCTGCTAAAGAACTCATCAGACTCTGAATCAGAACATGAAGACAGTATGAAAGACTGGAAGGAGAGCAGGGCTCCTGAATCAGAGGTAAAAACTGTCAACAAATCTTTGAGCTGCTCTGAGTGTGGTAAGCAGTATGTCAGTAACCAGACTCTTCAAAGACACATGACAAGTCATTCAGGAGTGAAGTCTTCAAGATGTCTGCTTAATAAGAAATGTGTTGGAGAGAAGAAAAATGTAGAGTCATGCAGGAAAGTCCAGGCAAGACCAAAATCAATAAGCTGTGATGACTGTGGTAAAATATTTACTTCCAAATCAAATTTAAACACACACATGAGAGTCCACACAGGAGACAAGCCGTTTCCTTGTGATCTTTGTGGACAAAGATTTCGTTATAAGGCAACCTTAAACTCACACATGAGAGTCCACACAGGAGACAAGCCGTTTCCTTGTGATGTTTGTGGACAGAGATTTGGTGAGAAGACAAGTTTAAACAAACACATGAGAGTCCACACAGGAGAAAAGCCATTTCAGTGTGATCTTTGTGGACTAAGATTTAGTCAGAAGTCAAGTTTAAACTCGCACATGAGAGTCCACACAGGAGACAAGCCATTTCCTTGTGATCTTTGTGGACATGGATTTAGTCATAAGAAGGATTTAAACTCCCACATGAGAGTCCACACAGGAGACAAGCCGTTTCCTTGTGAACTCTGTGGACAAAGATTTAGCCGGAAGGATATTTTAAACTCACACATGAGAGTCCACACAGGAGACAAGCCATTTCCTTGTGATCTTTGTGGACATAGATTTAGTCACAAGACAAATTTAAACAAACACATGAGAGTCCACACAGGAGACAAGCCGTTTCCTTGTGAACTCTGTGGACTAAGATTTAGTCAGAAGTCAAGTTTAAACTCGCACATGAGAGTCCACACAGGAGACAAGCCATTTCCTTGTGATCTTTGTGAACATAGATTTAGTCATAAGACAAATTTAAACAAACACATGAGAGTCCACACAGGAGACAAGTCGTTTCCTTGTGAACTTTGTGGACAAAGATTTAGTCAGAAGACAAATTTAAACTCACACATGAGACTCCACACAGGAGACAAGCCATTTCCTTGTGAACTTTGTGGACAAAGATTTAGTCAAAAGAGAAATTTAAACAGACACATGAGAGTCCACACTGGAGTGGAAATGTTCTACCAGAAAATATTAAAATAATCATTATAGGCCATGAGATACAACTGGTGTTTTAACACCCAAATACAATTAATTTTGATTTTGTAAAATATATTCTGTAACAATTTTTGAACAAGTTCCTAATCTATGATTTGCTCCTAATTTCTCAAGAATACTTTAAAAACAAACTAATTAAACCTTAGATCATAATTTGGACTATCCACAATATTCCTGAGGGTGTCACTGTAGAAGCGAATGTGCATTGTACTTCCTGTCCGACACCGGAAGTGCCTGTATTCCATAGGCGGAGTATGGATCGCGGGTGTTTTTGAAAGTTATTTTCATTCATTTTATCGGAGCAAACACAGCTTTTGTTTAAACGGAACGTTTACTGAAATGTCCTACCGGGGTTCAGGTACCTGCTGTGCTGTTCGCGGCTGCACCAACAACCGGACCAAGCTAAATCTTTGGCTAAAACAACAGTGTTTTCAACACGGACCCAAAACAAAGAAAGAGTGTTCCTGCATCCTTCTCTATGGCTGTGTCTGCGCGATCAGGTAACATCTGTAATTTCTTTTTATTCAGGGAGGGTTTATTAATGAGAGTTTTGGATGATTTACTGTCTTAAAATGATATATGTCAGGCGCGACCGGTATTTTTAGCCGAGATAGCTGCTAATAAACCTTAGCCGAGAGGCCGGAGCAAACGCGTTCGCTATTTATGTATTTTTAAATTATGTCTGCGCGATCAGGTAACATCTTTTTATTCGGGGAGGGTTTATTAATGAGAGTTTTGGAAGATTTACTGTCTTAAAACGATAGATCTCAGACGCGACCGGTATTTTTAGCCGAGATAGCTGCTAACAAACCTTAGCCGAGAGGCCGGAGCAAACGCGTTCGCTATTTATGTATTTTTAAATTATGTCTGCGCGATCAGGTAACATCTGTAATTTCTTTTTATTTGTCCCTCCTCTTTTAACAAAACGAGTGGTGTTCCCACATTTTTAATGAACTAAAACAACAAAGTTTGGAGTGGACTGTCTTCAACTGTATTACTCGCATGTAAACAAACGGTGTTTCCGGTCAACCGGAAGTCGTGTGCACATTTCGCGCAAAGCGTCATGGGGCGTAGGAATACTGTGGATAGATGTTGGTTCTAAAATACTGGTTCAGTGGTTATGCAATATGTGGAGAGAACCAACCAACCAATCAAATTGTTTTTTCAAACAGTCAGACCCCATGAAATTTTATTCATGTAATTCCTGAGAGAATTGTTATTTAATCAGCTAGTTACTTGGTTAATTAACAGATTTTTCATGCATATGAACTAATTGTGTTTTAATTAAGGATGGGGCTGATCCGGTATCAGTATTGGCCTCGGCCTCCTATACCATCATAATTTACCTATCGGATTTTTCCGATACAATCTGCCGAGATTTCCAATCCATGATGAATGTCTATGTCTGCTGAAACATCTACACATGTGATTCCCTGCCGGCTGCTCTGCAAGGCAGGGAATCAAACTATGGAATGTACTTTCTGAAGGAAATTAATTTCATAGTTTGAAGCCAGCTACAATGCGAGTAAATACAGGAGGACTGAGAGCAGGACTGTGGCTAACGGCTAACCAACTTTTTTTTTAATTAAGAAAGAAAGGAAAAGAAAGTAAGTATCAATCAATCAATCCATTTTATTTATAAAGCACCCTTCATACTAAAAGCAGCTCAAAGTGCTGTACAGAATTATAAAACAATAAACTCACAAAATTAAAGCAAACGACACACACAAAATAAATAAAATAAATCAATCAAATTAAATACAGTAGTATGGAAAATGTATAGAGTGAACAGAGATGAACCAGTTCAGGAAATGCAGTTAAAAAGATGGGTCTTGAGCCTGCTCTTAAAAACAACAACATTCTCTGCAGCCCTCAGGTTCTCCGGCAGACTATTCCACAGACGGGGGCCATAGTACTGGAAAGAAGCCTCACCGTAAGTGTGAGTTCTGACTTTTGGAACTGTTAGTAGTCCAGTACCAGAGGACCTTAATGTTCGCGGGGGTTCATAGGGCAATAGCAGCTCTGCAAGATAAGATGGTGCGAGACCATTGAGACATTTAAAAACCACTAAAAGAATCTTAAAATCAATCCTGAGGCGCACAGGGAGCCAATGCAATGATTTTAAAACAGGTGTAATATGAGCCTGCCTTCTGGTCTTGGTTAGCACACGAGCAGCAGAGTTTTGTAACAGCTGAAGGCTGGACAAATTTTTCTTAGGGAGACCAGAAAGCAGTGAATTACAGTAGTCTAAACGACTAGAAATAAAAGCATGCATCAAAGTCTCAGTATTGGTCAGAGAAAGAAGAGGGCGGACTCTGGCTATATTTTTTAGATGATAAAATCCTGTTTTGACTATTTGTTTAATATGAGGAATAAAAGTAAGCTCAGAGTCAAAAATAACTCCCAGGCTTCTTACTTTTTTAGAAGGTTGTAAAGACAGAGATTGTAATCTCTGAATTGTATTTTCTTTTTGAACCTCAGGTCCAATGATTAAAACTTCTGTTTTGTCCTGGTTTAGCTGGAGAAAGTTCTGTGCCATCCAGGACTTTATGTCTGTAATGCAATTAAAAAGTGCAGTGATTGGCCGGGGGTCATCATGAGATAATGAGATGTATAGCTGTGTGTCATCAGCATAACTATGGAAACTTATCCCATGGCTCCTGATGACTCCACCAAGCGGCAGCATGTACAAATTAAAAAGTAGGGGGCCTAAAATAGAGCCTTGGGGTACACCATAGTTAGCTTCATGGATCTGTGAGGAGCATGTATCCATACTTACCATAAATGTTCTATCTGTGAGATAGGAGCTGAACCACAGAAGAACAGTACCAGAAAGACCGACCAGGTGTTGTAATCTATTTAAAAGAATTTGATGATCTACTGTATCAAAGGCTGCGCTCAGATCCAATAGAACAAGGACTGAGAGCTTGTGTGAATCCAGATTACACCTTAAATCATTCACAATTTTTAATAGGGCTGTTTCTGTACTGTGTTTCGTCCTAAAACCAGATTGATACTTTTCTAAAATACCGGCATCATTTAAAAAAATATTTAATTTAATAAAAACAATCTTTTCTAAGATTTTACTTAAAAATGGTAAGTTGGATACAGGTCTATAATTATTAAAAACACTAGGATCTAGATTACTCTTCTTCAGAAGGGGCTTCACCACAGCCTTTTTAAAGGCAATGGGGAAGACACCCATCTGAAGAGAACAATTTACAATGTTTAAAATTTCATTCTCAAAGAATTTATAACATGAATGAAAAAGTGATGAGGGAATTGGGTCCAAGAGGCAGGTGGTTGGTTTGACTTGTGAGAAAACTCTGCCGAGCATCTCTGCATCAACCACGTCAAACTTGTCCAGTACTTTCTCAGGTAAAACCAAACATTCAGTAGATTTAATACCAGTATTTTGTTCAGATAAAATGTTAGCTCTAATTGACTCGATCTTACCTCTGAAGTGATTTGCAAACTGCTCACAGAGAGAGTTAGTTGGAGTATTTGGAGAGGCAGTAAAGTCAGGGTTAATCAGATTGTCAATGGTGGAAAACAAAACTTTGGGATTATTTTTGTGATTGTTAATTATCTTGGCAAAATATGCATTTCTTGAATTTCTGACAGCAGAGTTGTAGATATTAAGCTGTTCGCGCATTATTTGGTAGTCGACTGTCAATTTGTTTTTCCTCCATTTCCTCTCTGCTTTCCTGCAATTTCTTTTGAGCTTCTTTATGTCTTCAGTTTTCCATGGGCATGCTCGTTTATTAAAAACTTGTTTTGAAAATAGTGGAGCTATATGATCAAGGTTTGTTTTCAGTTTGTTAAAAAATTGACTGACCATTGAATCGCAGGAAGCAGTTAAAACAACAGGGGAATTTTGGTTAAAATCTCTAATAAAATGATCAATCACCTCAGGGGTAAGATGGCGCCTCCTAACAGTTTGAACCGTGGCTTTCCTCTGAATCAAATCAGTGACATTAAAAAACACACAATAGTGGTCAGACACAGCCAGGTCAACAACAGAGGACACACCAGAGGCCAAGCCATAGGTAATAACAAGGTCAAGGGTGTGTCCCCTGTTGTGAGTCGGTTGCTTGACGTGTTGAATAAAATCCATACAGTGTAGAATTTCTAAAAACTGTTTAGACAAAGAGTCTGATGGATTATCAACATGTAGATTAAAATCACCAGTCACAATAATCTTATTATACTTAGCATGAATAAAACATAAAAACTCTGAAAACTCAGTCAAAAAATCAGCAACATGTCCGGGTGGTCTGTAAACAGTAACACAGAGTATTGGCAAGCTGCTAAAAACAAAGGCATGATGCTCAAAAGAAGGGTACTGGTCAAATGAAATCTCTTTAACAGCAAGTAAATTATTAGATATTGAAGCAGTGCCACCACCTTTTCTGCCACTTCGAGCATTAAAATAAAATTTAAAACCAGGTGGAGAGGCCTCAGTAAGAACAACTGGTGCATCTGCACCTAACCAAATTTCTGTTAAAAACAGACAATCCAATTTAAAATCTGAAATCAAATCATTTATAATAAAAGATTTGTTTAAAAGAGAGCGGACATTTAAAAGAGCCATATTGAGGGAGACAGGTGAACCATTAACAGTAGCTGTGGGTGATAAATAATGTTTTGCTAAAGATCTAAGGTTATTAAAGTTCACTGAACGAGTACGGTTATGTATGGTTCGCTCCCTGTATGTAGTCCGTACTGAAATTAATTGGTTGTTGGGAACAGATGGGCCTGGTCCATTGTTATGTGTATAACAGTTACAAGAGGAACTATAAGAGCCAGGACCATGTGGACGTCAGTCAGTAGCAGACTGGTCAGATGTAGTGACATGGTTACCAGATATGGATGGTGAGGTTGTGTGCTGTACCTTGTAGTCCAGGTTGGCAGTTAGAATACGGGTACCTGAGTTGTTCAGATGGAGGCCATCAATCCCAAAAAGATGTCTCCTTCCCCAGAAAACATCAAAATTTTCAACAAAGGTTACATTTTGGAGGATGCAAACAGAAGACAACCAGGTGTTCAGGCTGAGAAGTCTGCTGAAGCGGCCTATTCCTCTGCCACAAGTGGGAAGAGGACCAGAGATAAAAACTTGCAGTTGAAACTGTAGAACGGTGCCAAGTAGATGAATGAAATCCTGTTTTAAATATTCAGACTGCTGTTTGGGGATGTCATTGGTGAGTTACTCCCTATTAAAGCTTGTCATGACACAGAGATCTCAGGAATTCCAGTAAAACACAAAGTTAAATATCTTGGTATCTATATTATGAAAGAGGAGGACCAAAGATTAAGTGATAACTTTAATCCCCTTGTTACTGTAATTCAAAAAATTTTCAATTTATGGGTACAGAGAGATTTATCCATCTCCGGTCGTGTATTACTTTCTAAGGCTGAAGGTCTCTCCAGTTTGGTGTATGCGACTTCTGCCCTTGAGGTTCCCAAGGACATCATTTCAAAAGTGGATAAAACATTGTTTGATTTTATTTGGAAAAAAAAGGTTCATCTAATCCGAAAAAATGTTATGATAAATAAGCTGTGCTCTGGTGGGTTTAATGTATTAGACTTACAGACTCTAAACTCCTCCTTTAAAATTAAATGGATCAAAAGATATCTCTTAAATCCAAACTCTTTGTGGAACTTCATTTCAACACATGTATTTGAAGCATTGGGTGGTCTATCTTTTATTTTAAGGTGTAATTACAACATTGACAAAATTCCGATCAAACTCTCCAACTTCCACAAACAGCTGTTTTTATGCTGGACTCTGGTTCACAAACACAATTTCTCTCCACACAAATACTATATCTGGAATAACAAAGACATTTGTTTTAAACATAAATCTATTTTCTTTAAAAATTGGTTTGACAGAGGAATAGTTCATGTACATCAGTTATTCAACAAAGACGGCAACACTTACTCTTACAGTGAATTTTTAACTACGTATAACTTTCCAGTACTACCAAAAGAATTTGCAATTGTCTTTGATGCAATTCCATCTGGTGTAAAAATGTTGATGTCAAATCCTGTACACAACAGCACAAACTATTTAACTGAAGAATTATTCATTGGTAACTCTGACCCTTTTTTAAGTGAAAAAACAAATAACAAATGTATTAGAGAATTAATAATTAGAGAATGTATTAGTAAACCTGCTTCTATATTCTTCTGGGATAATTTATTTAATGATATCTGTTGGAAAGATGTTTGGTTGTTACCTAGAAAATACTTTATAACTAATAAGATTCGAGAAGTATCCCTAAAGATTCTGCATAAATGTTATCCTGTAAACTATATAATCTCCAAGTACCGTCCAAACGTAGACCCAATGTGTTCACTCTGCCACAGCTCTGAGGAGACCATCATCCATCTCTTCTGGGACTGTTCTCATACTCAGGTGTTCTGGAAAGACATTTTCATGTATGTAAATAGAAAGTTAGAAATTGACCTACCATTTGACGCTAAAATTATACTGTTTGGTTTCTTTTGTCCAAATATTTCAAGTGAGAAAGTTTTTGTTGTAAATTTAATACTACTCTTAGCCAAATTTTACATCCACAGTTGTAAATTCTCCTTGCTAAAACCTAGATTTATAGTGTTTTCTAATTATATTTCCTCTTACTTAGCTACTTTAAAGTACTGTACTAATGCCAAAGCTTTAAAAACTAAAACAATCTGTAACGAATTTCTGTTGTAAGCTGCCCAAGACACATTTTTGTTTTTGTTTATGTGCCTTTATTCTCTTTTGTGCTATGCATGCCTTAAGTCTCGAGCCATGTTTGACATTGTAAGTTTTTTTTGTACTTGTTTTTTTCTATAAATAAAAAAAATAATAAAAAAAATAAAAAAAATAAAAAAAAGAGAACATCACTTCCGTTTGCTGTTGCTCTTCAAAATAAGAGCTCGAACAGGGCTGCTCTTTAGTTTCTGTGTTCCCATAGCAACTTGTAAATATTTCACTGAATTTAGACCCATCTGATGTAGTTTAAGAAGGATTAGTATTTAATCAAAGAATTGTGATTTAAACTCTTCAAATCACTGAAACTCAGGGTTCAATCAAATTTATTTTTAATAGAAAGTTTCTCAGTGAAATCTTCTGAAAGACACTTTCTTTAGACATATTCTAGAATAATAAAGTTCACTCTTTGCATTTCAACAGTGGTATTTTTTCTTAAATGTTGGGTTTATATTCTCAGGTGTCAGACACTGTTAAGATACAGGTAGTCCTCGACTTACGACGGAGATCCGTTCCTATGCGGCATTGTGAACTGAATTTCGACGTAAGTCAGAACATACGTACATACTGCACCTTATACATACATGACTGTATTTTACCAAGCACTTAGCCTATCCTAACACAGTACCCTACATAATTATCAAAAAACGCATACATTTGGGAGCCATAATGAAGGAAAAAAAAGAGTTAATTTCCTACAGGGATGCTGTGGTGAAGCCGTTTCCTCCGTCCCTCCTCCGTATCCTCTATTGCGTTTACAACATAAAACCGCCCTCCAGCTCGGTCCATCTGCTGTATTCTGTTCCGTTTACGACGTAAAACAGGGTTCACAGTATAGTTTTGTTTTTTGAATGTCCAGAGGACCAGACTTAGCTATTTTAGCGATTAATGTGTAGCATTCCTCCGCCGGTACGTTTAATCCACAGTATTCCTACGCCCCATGACGCTTTGCGCAAAATGTGCACACGACTTCCGGTTGACCGGAAACACCGTTTGTTTACATGTGAGTAATACAGTTGAAGACAGTCCAAACTTTGTTGTTTTAGTTCATTAAAAATGTCGGAACACCACTTGTTTTGTTAAAAGAGGAGGGACAAATAAAAAGAAATTACAGATGCATGGTTAAAAGAATTAATGTACAAACATTATTGTTCATGTTGACTTTTCTAACCATATCTATTGTAATTTTTTACAGGATAGGTCCACGGACAGATGACTTCCAGTGGACATTTCAACTTGTTTAACCTATTTTTCCTTTTATAGCTGTTATGTTTGTTACGAAGTTTGTTACATTGATGTTTTGTGCATGTATGATGAATTATTGTGATATAACCAAACTATTTTTCCTACGCTTGCAAAAACTGTTGAGGTGAAAAGATAGGGTCAGTTAGGATTATTGTTTCAGCTCCTAAATACGGAAGAGGATCCATAAAGCTGATGTTCTTGAAATTTCTGCTCAGTAAGTATCAAACACACACAGACACAACAATACTCTGAATTTGTTAGTTGTATCAATAAACTATCAATGTTTAGTTTCTTAAGGCATACAATGTGGTGGAAAAACGTAAATGGTAAAACAATACTTAATTAATTGATTAATTAATTGATTGATTAATTGGTTACTTAATAATTAATTAATAGAAGGACTGTACAGTATTTTGTTGTATTTTTCCCCATCAATATCTCTAAGCAGGAACAGAGTGTCAGACTCATAAGAT
>JBBPBX010058844.1:6365-21967 GCA_038048925.1 Garcialebias charrua | reverse complement strand
TTTCACTCACTATGCAATTGTTTTACAGCTATTCTACACTGTTAAGTTTGTAAGAGTGCAATGAATAGACCAGAAATCAGTATTTCAGCCATTTTTATTGTTCACAGGAATGGAACAATATACTGTAAACATTTGCATATTCATGACTGTATGACACATGTACCGTAAATCAAAAGCTCTTCTACGTAAATAACACGAGGTCCTTCTCCTTTACCCAAATCTTGAAAAGCACTGAAATGCTTAGACACACCGTTTGCAGTGCAAATGTAACAAACAGTAACCTCTCATCTTTCACAACATTGTAGATCTTATGGAAAACTGGCATTTCCCAATAAACTTCTTTACAAACAACTAAATCTGCACAATACATATTTCCATGGTGTTTGGCCCAGTTAACATTTACCATAATACTTTGGTGTTGATTAGTAACTGAATAGTCTCTGCTATCTCACAGCCTTCTCATGCGCTTTATTGAGATGCTTTCTGAACCCAGAAAATGTGCCATAAACTTGAGCACAACCTGCCTGACCACATTTAAGACGAAGTGTCTTACCAGAGCAAAGTCCATGGATCACTTTTAAGTGCTTGGTCAGAGAATTAGCATTTGTCTGGTACTTCTTACAAATGAAACAGAACATTCCAACTCAACTTAATATTGAAACAATCGTAGCAAAACCACTATTAAACGCAGCATCCGAACCCTCAACTCTGTAACCCTAGGATTCACTTTGGTTGTCTAACATCTATCTCGTAAATGGCGGTCTGCAGAAAGCTGCACACATTGACCAGATCATGGTCATATGAAGTGCCGAACACAAAGTGAGCTTTAAAAAGTTCATCAACACAGGCAAGTGATTTCCAAGGTATGGCATGTTTGTCAATCACAAGGAAGTACAGTACTTGTGAATCACGCTCCTCTGAGTCCTTCCTGCAAGCAGGTATGGTTGACAGCTTTCTGCGATGCCATCAAGGTGCCCCTGGATGCTGGTTCCCGTCTGAAGTACTTGTGAATCACGCTCCTCTGAGTCCTTACTACAAGCAGGTATGGTTAACTGATTTCTGCAATGCCATCAAGGTTCCCCTGGATGCTGGTTCCCGTCTGTGGCAAAAACAGATAAGAATTAAAACATGATTGGTCTTGGGTTTCTAAGGAGACGGGGTTCTTATAGATAAGGCAAATTAATTTTGAGGACCTCTTTAATGTCACTTGAAATTAAATTTAAAACCAACTTCACAAGAAATACAAACAAATAATTAAATAAAAAAAGTGAAGAATAGATAACATACTTTCCGCCCTTTAAGTCGCTCCGCCCTATATATCGCAGTTTAAAAAAAAAAACAATTTTCATGTCCTACGACATATTAGCCTGGCCCTCGCCATTCCTACGCAGCTCCGCTCAATTCTCATTTCCCTTCACTGCTCAGTCTGGGACTTCTCCCATAGACAACGATTTCTCCGGTAGATTTTTGACCGGACCAATCAGAGAACAGAAGGGACTGAGTTTTGGCCCCTAACCCACGCCCCCACCTGTCCCAGCACACAGCCAGCGAGCAGCCGCATGTTCTCATTCAAAGCGATGTAGGACTGTTTTATAAATGACACAAATGTATTAATCTCCCCTTCTTAATCCCTTATCTGGAGTTTTCTTTTGTTTTTTTGGCCAAAAGTCAAGTGTTCGCTCCCTCCTCCTCCTCCTCTCCCTCCGCTGATAAGGAAATGCTCCCACCTGTCCCAGCGCGCAGCCAGCGAGCAGCCGCATGTTCTCATTCAAAGCGATGCAGGACTGTTTTATAAATGACACAAATGTATTAATTTCCCGTTCTTAATCCCTTATCTAGTTTTATTTTGTTTTTTTGCCAAAAGTCAAGTGTTCGCTCCCTCCTCCTCCTCCTCTCTCTCCGCTGAGTGCAAAGAATAAGAAAATGACTGAGGTTGTCACGAGAGAATTAAACTCAGGTTTTACGTTGCTGTCCGAATCCCTGCATATTTTCTGGTCTTCTGGTGTGCTGGACCAGTGCTACATGGTTTTATTTAATTTTTTTCAAACGTTTTATAACATATAAACACAGAATATGCAGGCAGCGAGAGAAATAGCAGCAGGAGGCGGAGGGAGCAGAATAGCTTTCCCTGTTCAAAATTTTCCTAAGATCCAATGGTTTTGTTCCTCAGGCAGAGGCCACGCCTCCAGCAAGAATCGTTTCTCTATGGAGAAAGTCCAGACCCTAGTCCGAAGCAAAGGACAAGGGTCTGGTTTTAACCAGGCTAGCGACATATGGGACGAAGCAACATATTTATGGATTTATTACCATATTTTTAGATCAATTTTTGGCTCAGATATGACCGTTTCCATTCATTCTGACGGTAAAAAAAATGGAGCAGTACCCTTTTCGGCCACTAGGGCGCAGTACTTTCGGCCGCTAGGGTCCACCGACCGTTCCCAGCTCATATGTCCGAAAGAAGACTCATCTGGTCGGACTCACTCTGTTGCAACCAGGCCTCCTGCTCTCTGAACTCTGTTTAAGGCAACACACTCGTTACCTCAGTGTTTGACTGTTAGCAAAATAGCTCATGAACCACAGGACAGATTTTGATGAAACTTACAGAAAGTAATCACTGGATGGACATTTATAACTGATTAGCTTTTGGAGATGTTTGAGCAAAAATCTGATTTATTTATAATTAATTTTCGCAGCGTGCGCGACCGTTTGGAAAACCGTCAAAGCTAAACAATTTAAATCCAGAAGATTTGACCATTACGTGAATTTATTAAGGAACGGTTAAGCTCAGAAACACTTACTATAATGTCAGCAAACAAATGTATTTTTTAGGTTTATCTTGTTAAATTTTAAAGAAATGAAGCGTATCCGCTCGCTGTGCATGCACGTTTCACATGCACGCTTCGCAGCACCGACGTAGCGAAACTATTTTTTTTAATTCAGCTGATTTGAACATTCAATCAACTTTTATTTAGTCAGCTAAATCTTATTGAGCCTCGAGGGCTCATTTACAAAAGCGACCTGCTACAAACTAAAGTACATTACTATTACAGTACTAAAGAACATTACGTGCATTTATTAAGGAAAAGTTCAGCTCAGACACATCTTTGCTATAATTTTCAGCAAACGAAATTATTGTTTTTAAGTGTTAATCTTGTTAAAGTCCTACCGTGCACGCTCCTGTGGCCATTTGCGGTGACGCATGACATACGCGACGCGTCAGCAGTGACGCATAATAGATGCAATGTATACGAAGGTGCGACACGTTTATGGATTTTTCCACTTTATTGGACAATACCGTACTTTCAGCCCCATGTCGCATTAGTCCAATTATATTCAATAAAGTGGAAAAATCCATAAACGTGTCGCACCTCCATATACGTTGCATCTATTATGCGTCACCGCTGACGCGTCCCGTATGTTATGCGTCACCACAAATGGCCACAGGAGCGCACATGGTACGATTTTAACAAGATCAACACTTAAAAACAATTATTTGTTTGCTGAAAATTATAGCAAAGATGTGTCTGAGCTGAACTTTTCCTTAATAAATGTACGTAATGGTCAAATCAGCTGAATAATAAAAAAAAAAAGTTTCGCTACGTCGGTGCTGCGAAGCGTGCATGCGCAACAAGCGGATACTCTTCATTTCTTTAAAATTTAACAAGATAAACACATAAAAATATATATTTGTTTGCTGACATTATAGTAAAAGTGTTTGAGCTTAACCTTTCCATAATAAATTTACGTAATGTTCAAATCAGCTAGATTTCAATTGTTTCGCTTTGACGGTTTTCCAAACGGTCGCACGCGCTGCAAAAATTAAATTATAAATAGATAGCAAACATCTCCAAAAGCTAATCAATTGTAAATGTCCATCTAGTGATCACGTTCTGTAAGTTTCATCAAAATCTGTCTAGTGGGTCTTGAGCTATTTTGCTAATAAACACTGAGGTAACAGTAGTTCAGACCTCCAGAGAGCAGGAGGCCTTGCTGCTACAGAGTGAGTCCGACCAGATGAGGCTGCTGTCGGACACATGAGCTGGGAACGGTCAGTGGACCCTAGCGGCCGAAAGTGGTACTGCTCCACTGTTTATCAGAATGAATAGAAACGGTCATATCTCTGCCAAAAATTGGTCTAAAAAATATGGGAAAAAAATCCCTAAATATGTCGCTTCGCCGTATAAGTCGTAGGACATGAAAATTTGTTTTAAAAAAAACTCGACTTATAGGCCGGAAAATACGGTTGTTTTGATCAACATAAATGTTCCCTTTACTGTAACCTTACCTTTACAAACTTCACAAGATGTTCACTGGCTTGTCTGGCAGAGAGTTTTCCTGTTCTCTTGCAGCCATGAGGTGACGGTGGCAGGAGGTGCACAAGGATCAAAATAGATGACGTCACTGTCCCGTCCTGGAAGAAAAAGTAATATTGTCAGGATTTTCAGACAGGACAGAAACGAACCCAATAATTGCAGGCAGGGAACTCAGACTCGGCAGGTACAAAAATAAATATTTTTAATAATAATAAATTAAAGAGATGACGTGGCAGCATAAACTTACAACGGGAGATAATCAGGATAGGACCAAGACAAGATCAGGACAGGACAAGACCATACCTAACGACAACACGACAAAGGACCAGACTCTCAGACAGACTATATACACACAGACAAGACATGATGTGATTACAAACACCTGGGAATACAAGGAGGGAAATAATCTAATAATCGTGGGTTAGGAGCGTGAGTAGTGAGAAGCTCTGTTTTTATTGGCTGGTTAAAAACTCTGTTTTTATTGGCTGGTTAAGGACGGACCACTGTGTGTTTTTATAAATGCTTTTAGAGAAGCAAGGGGACTTTGGGTTTTTTCAGAGATTACTTTGTCTAACATCAGTCTGTCAGGAGATAGTGACAGAGTGAAGAAATATGTTAAAAATATATTGTTAGAAAAGTTAGACTGCACTACAAAACTGCGGACTGCAGCTTTAACACTTCCAGAGTAAGCTTACCAAACAGTGACAGCAGGAGGAGGTGCACTTATATTGAACCAATTTATATAAAATTATGTTACATTAAAAACTTTTTTTTATAATCCATTGCAACTTACCATTTTCCACTTCTGTTGAGCCTTCAGCATTGTGAAGAAGGTTCTCAAGGTCATCAGACTGTGTGAGACCACAGCTTTGAGGACTTTCTGCTTGTAGACAGTGGGCCATTTCTCTAGGAACTTTGCAGAGATGGCTTCCCCAATCATCAATGTAAAATCTTGCTCAACCTGGACAATAGATGAAGTAAAGGTTTTAAAAATCATTTTGTTAAACTTTCTCACATCCACCTTAACTGAAACATTACCAGTAGGGTAAGTTGAACCAAAGATAAACATACCGGTAAACCTCCTGGAATCTTGCTAAGTCCAAAAATATACTAGACTTCACTGGGTCATGAATCTTCTTCTGGCAATAGTTGAAAGTCTGTTTCATCTTCCTCCTAACAGTTCCTTCATCAGCTGTGTGCTTAATCAGCGCAATGGACTCAGAACACAAGCTATCTGTCATAAGGCAGTCTTCTTCTCTCAAACGGTCTCTATCAGTTGTTGGTCCCCCTAAAAAAAATGTATATGAATGTGACACTCCAGCATAGAATTTAATAAATAAGGCTTGGGAAATTATTGTGCAGTTTGGTTGCAGGATGAAATGTGTACAAGTATAAATACACGTACCTGTTTGGGTTTGTGACAGCCTGGGGACCTTCTTTTGTTCATTAGAAGCTTCCCTCTGGACAAACGCAGTCTCCAAGCCAGATACCTACTCGCATCTTCTGCACTGTAATAATGCTCCTAAAAGTAGGTGAATGATAAATGTTTTAAAGGTATGATAGCAAAAACAACCATAAATGCTAGTAGCTGTGATTTGCAGATTTTAGTTCACACGCACAGCTTGCATCTTTCATTACATAAAAATACTGTAATGTATTTTTCAATAATCATATAAACATACTTATCAAAGTGAATAAAATATTAAGATAAACAGTTGAAACCATCATGGGTTTTTAATTACAAAAAGAATGTTGAACATGATGTAAATAAATAAAGAATGGTTTAAGATGTTTTAAGGTAACTGTAAATAAATTATTATGATATATATAAAAGAGTGCTCCCGGATGTTTTAATCAGTGCAAAGCGAACCTGCATGGCCTTAAAAGCAATAAGGTGTTATTCTCTGGGTGAAATTCCCATGGCGTTGTTGTTCTTAATTTATTCATGCTCTCAGGGCATGCCACATCACAAACGCAGACCCTATCCCCAAGGACCCCTTAGCTGTCTAACAAGATGCCTGACATAAAAATACGAATTAGCTGTCTAACGTAAAAAATACGAATTAGCTGTCCAACAAGATGCCTGAACAAAACAATGCATAAATACTAGGAGAATTTTGAACACCCCGCTAGC
The DNA here is from genome assembly GCA_038048925.1 of Garcialebias charrua. Classification (NCBI taxonomy): domain Eukaryota; kingdom Metazoa; phylum Chordata; class Actinopteri; order Cyprinodontiformes; family Rivulidae; genus Garcialebias; species Garcialebias charrua. Next base: position 15,520 of record JBBPBX010058844.1, on the reverse strand, counting down.
TGCTCGCTTGCTTCCTGCTAGCTGACCGCTTTTCTTAGTGTCTTTTTTCGGTCGCTCACTCTCTGCTGTATCACCCAAGCACAAGTTTAATCCTGTTTTTAGCGCTGTTCTACAATAAAGATAATTACTAGCATAGTAGGCCTCCGCGCCATTTTCTAGGCAGAACAATGGCTCCACATGCTTCGACTCCTCTTTTAAACTCTGTTCCTCAGTTTAAAAATAGCGACAGCCTTGACTGTGAAAATAAAAAAATGGACGTAGCATTGTACAACTCTTATGCGCTGCTCTACAAGAAAAGTTTCTAGCATAGTAGGCCTCCCGCGCCATTTTATAGCAGAACAATGGCTCCACATACTTCGACTGTACAGCTAGCTACTCTTTTAAACTCCGTTCCTCAGTTTAACGACAGCCTTGACTTGTGAAAATAAAAAAAATGGACGCAGCATTTATTTCTGCTTTGTTGTAAGTGGCTAAACTAAGTTAGCTGAAGCACACATGTTCACTAGTTAGCCAACCATCATAATTCCTCGTTGCAGCCCTCCTTCCTCCACAACCACACAGCAGCACGTCATCTTTCCACTAGAGATAATTAGTCTAAATAATTTTTAAAAATCATAAAACCCCACGTAAAATATATCTACAACCCATTAGGGGACTTACCTGGCTCACAGCTAACCGTCGCCTTCCACTGCGGTAAAACAAGTTGGTGCTTGGAAGAAACGAAACTTAAGGTGGTGGAAGAAACGAAACTTAAGGAAATTCAGTGGGCGTGTTCTTGTTTCACTCCGATATGATTTGCTCTGTTTTTTTGCACCAACTCTATTGACCAATTGAAATGAATTATCTCTATAATGTGTAAACATTACTCTTTTAGATGAAAATAATGTTTACTACGAAAAAATTACTCTCCTAATTTTCCTGTGTATATTTATTTATCTTTGATAGAAACACTTAGTTTCCACTTCCTGCGGTTTGTGACGTCACAAACCGCAGCCACAACCCCAACCTTTGTCCCGCCCCGTCACCTAGCAACCCCTGGTGATGCTCCACCCACTTCAGTATGAAAGAGGTGACGGTTGTTTTTCCTTATTTCATGTCAGCACAATGGCTAAAAATGTCACAGAGTCTAGCCAGCTAACGTGAGCGTTGCGAAGATTCTCTAACCCTCCTGGCCCAGATAATGGCATAGTTTTCAGATGGGAGTCTTGAATGAACAGCGATGCAGCATGTTGCAGTGTGTGTGTGTGTGTGTGTGTGTGTTGGTTTATGTGTCATAGCAGGCCAGACTGCGTACAGCTAAACCACATTAACAAACCTGTGTGTGTGTGTGTGTATGTGTGTGTGTGTGTGTGTGAGCGCGCTGATCGAGGGAGACAGCTATGGATTTTTAACGCTGTCATTAGGGGGAGAGCAAATACACACCCTCGAGTGAACAAATGAGACCCGCGCGAGCGCAAATCAGACCCCGTGAGCGTGTGTGTCCGCTGCGAGTGACATCCGCTCCCTCCAGCGCGCGCACAGGGGGAGGGAGGGAGACGTATTACAGAGGAAAAATTAAAAATGACACGACAACTTGTACACGTCTGATCTGTCCCACAATAAATACGTTGCGGTCCAGTTCAGCTCAGCTCAGGGCTCTGGGTGGCAGTAACGCGAGTTCAGACATCCTCGTCTGCCTTTGGAGGGCGGAGTTAATGTAAACAGATCTTTGAAGGGCGTGAACTTCAGATCTCATTATCATAAACCAGTCGTTCAAAACGAAAGTTAAAAATGGCAGAATTAAAAAGGGTATAATTGATTATCTAAGAATTATTTTGTGTATTAAATTGAATGAATATTGTCAGGATAGCCCAAAGACATACCATAAAAAGTTTAAAAACCTATCTGTGGTCTCCTTTAACATGTTTCTTTGCAGTATTGTATAAAATAAAACAACAAGGATTAATTTGACTGAAATGACTTTATTTAGTATAGTATTCAGTCTCCAAGTACTGTACTGTATAAAAAAAAAAAATTCCTTCTGTTATTTAGATTGAAAAAGTCTGCACAAAATATAAATAAACAAAAACCACCACAAAAACTAAAGTGCAGGCGCAGTTTTCCAAAACAACTAAATAAAATGAAGCTTAAAGACCGTGTAAAGTGAAATTAAATGTGTGTTTTTAGTTTGTCACACGGCATAAATATGTGTTATTAATCACCCATATAAATCTGACTGATTAAAAACATTGTTTACCTTATAAAATTAAGTCTCAAAAAAGCAGAAAAAACATAATTGTGCCATGGTCTGGAACGCTGGGGGCGTGTCAGCGCGTGGGCGTGGTTTCAGCGCAGTACTGCGCCCCTATCCTGCCCCCTGAGCTGTGTGGAGAGGCAGACGGTGCAGCAGAGATCCACCTGCTCTGTTTTTATCTGAGTTCTGGCTGTAACACCAGCTCATTTTTCCAAGAGTTACGTTGTTTTTAGTGCACTAACAACTCTGGTTTTGAATTTAAAGTTGAGGACACAACTATAATTCATAACTCCGCTGTTATGTGTTTAATAATAAGCGCTATTTTTAGAAGATGAGCAGCGGACTCGCTGCACCCGGTCCGACCCGATCTGTGTCAGCGGAGTCACGGCGTTTCACGGCGCGCGTGGCAGGATTTCAGCTCCACGCGGATCGCTCTCACACACACACACACACGCGGGGGGCGGGCGCGGAGGTGCAGGTGGCAGTGGTCGCTACAGCAGCACGCGCTGGGTTTGTTCTGACTCCCTCCTGCGTCTCAATGTCACAATGGAGCGGCTGCAGTCCTCCATGCGTAAAAGGAGTGAGAGTCCTGGAGGGAGACGGTCGGTAGCGGGTGCCCTGACCATTGCGACATCCAGGGAAGATGCAGGAACGAGGCATAATTGATTAGCTAGCTAACAATGAACAAAATATCTATGCTATTGCTATCTGATGCTATCTGCGATTCGCGAGTGAACGGATCCACCGAGGCAAGAACTAATTTATATGGCTGGAGCTGCAGGGGGTGGGGCTTTAGACCGCGTGACGAAACTCGGTCACATTTAAACCACGCCTAAAAAATCCTGAAACAGAAATATCTTTAAACAAAGTTTGATCTATAACTCCAAAATTAATTGAGCTACAATTTTGAGACTTTTTACTCATTTACAAGATTACAATTATGACATTTATAATGTTTATTGAAGAAAATATTGAAATTCACTTTACACGGTCTTTAAGATCTGTTGAGCATAAATGAAACCTACAACAAAATATGTTGCCTTAAAATGAGCTATAACTTCCAGAACTTGTATCAAGGTGATCAGCTGACCCTGAAGCTTGTTGTGTTTCAGCTTCATCTGTTCATGCAGGAATGCTTCATTTTTCTGACTGATCTGTCTCTGATCACCTACCTGGTCCGTGGACCGACTGTGGAGCTCAACAGTTGAGCCGTGCGTGTTTGTAATGAGGCAGCCCGCACCGGCAGCTCAGAGAGGGGTGGAGGGGAGGGAGACAGTTGAGCTGTCTGTACCTGCAGTTTAGAGCAGGGGGAGAGAAGCTGAGACGCGCGTTGTTTGTTTTTAGCATTTTAGCTAGCTAGTATTGCACGTAACTAATTAGCGTTACACCAGTACAGACTGGTGGAAGGAGGTGCGCAGTTCGGTTTGGTCGTTTGAAGCGCTCTGTTGTTAAGGGGGCGGGGCGCCCTGACATATTATGTCATGAAATTAGCATATCATGATATAACTTTTTTGCCCGGGCAAGCTTTTTTTACCAGTATTACCGGGAACTATATAAAATGGCCCAGCCCTAATGTAAGGACAGTTTATGGCTTTACAAGTGTCTGTAAAGATACAGAACACAAATCTATGGGGGCCAAGGCCACCATTGGCCACCCCCTGGCTCCTCCACTGCACCTGGTGGCGGATAAAATGGCTCCTCCTCCTTTCTAGGATCCGTCACTCTGTGCTGCCTCGGACAAGAAAAAATAAAGACTTCTGTTCTTCTCTAGTGTAACTCCTGCCCACTTGAAAAACATTTAGGTTTATTTTCATTCTCTGTTCAGTTCCAGTCCAGAAAAACACTCGTCTCCACAACTACAAACATTCACTACTCAAAACCCTCATTGGCGAGGCCATCGAGGAACCGTTTGTCAAAGTTTTCAAGTCATGGTTTAAGAACAAGAGCATGAGATTTTCTAGATTTCTGTTCTGGGTTTTGGTTTTGGAGCCACCGCAGGATTTTCACTTTACGTTTTGTGTTTTTCAGACATGGCGATGACGGGTCAAAGCTCATTCTCCTCCATGAGCAACCACACCAAGGAGCGGGTCACCATGGCCAAAGTGACCCTGGAGAACTTCTACAGTAACCTCATCGCGCAGCACGAGGAGCGGGAGATGAGGTAACGTTCCCACGACCTTCGTGGTTTCTGCTCCAGCTCCGCTGAAAGACAGAAGTCTTGAGTTTTTCTTTTTGAAACACGTTTCTTCAGGATGTGCGTTGAGGCACGATGACTTCCTGTTGTGGCGAGCGGCGTCGCACTTCATCGCTCGTCATCCTCGTTCGTTTGAAAGGGTCCTTTTTTTAATGACAGGTTTTAGGTGGGGGAGGGGTCACGTGGTGGTAAATCTGTGTTCTGGTTTAAGATCGGAGAAAAATCAAAACAAAGAGAGAACTTCTCCATCTTAAGAAAATCTGTTTTAGCTGTGAGCTGCTGATCAGATGTATTGATTAACTGATCAGAAGCAGTTTTTGCTGCTCTGAAGGATACACCAAGGTGGAAAGACATCAGCAGTGACCTCAGAGGAGCAGCTGGTCCATCAGGAAAAGGTCAGAGGTCATGATGGCCACATGAAACCTCGTTTCTGGAAGCTTTAGGAACCCCGCCTGCTGGTTCCAGCTCCTGTCAGTCACTGAGTGGACCAGGAACTTCTCTGGAGACCAAAGGGTTCTGGAGTCCAACAGGACCATGATCCAGAACACAGCAGCTGATCTACAACAGAACCGAGCTGCTGCAGCGGTCCAGAACCTGAACCTGACTGAAACACTGTGGACCTTCAGAGAGCTGAGCAGAACCCTCAACCATCTAAAGAAGAGTGGACAAGAACTCCTCCAGAAAACCGCTGAGGGTTCTGCTGCTGCTGGAGTTTCTGCAGGCGTCTGGATCAGAACCTGGAACCAGTTCTTGCTCAGTTTCTTGTAGTTTAAATAAAAACGACGTGTTTCTCTGAGGTTGTTTACCTCAGGATTATTTACGTACGAGCACGTTTTCAGCTGCTGTTCGGCTCGTCTTTGTTTGAACCGTGTGACTAAACAAAATGGCTGACGTTCCATCGTGTCTCCAGGCAGCAGAAGTTGGAGAAGGTGATGGACCAGGAGGGTCTGGCTGATGAAGAGGTGAGCAGCTCAAACACTCGTCATCGTGTTCTGGTGCAGCTGAGGCCCCAAGTGTTCGCATCTTAAAGCTCGTGAAAGGAACGTTTAAATTTAAACTTCTGTTCGCCTTCACGACCCGACACACAACTGTTTAAAATCACACAACTGTTTAATAATTATAACACAACATTCACACAACCGTTTAATAATTATAACACAACATTCACACAACCGTTTAATAATTATAACACAACATTCACACAACTGTATAATAATTATAACACAACATTCACACAACTGTTTAATAATTATAACACAACATTCACACAACTGTTTAATAATTATAACACAACATTCACACAACTGTTTAATAATTATAACACAACATTCACACAACTGTTTAATAATTATAACACAACATTCACACAACTGTTTAATAATTATAACACAACATTCACACAACTGTTTAATAATTATAACACAACATTCACACAACTGTTTAATAATTATAACACAACATTCACACAACTGTTTAATAATTATAACACAACATTCACACAACTGTTTAATAATTATAACACAACATTCACACAACTGTTTAATAATTATAACACAACATTCACACAACTGTTTAATAATTATAACACAACATTCACACAACTGTTTAATAATTATAACACAACATTCACACAACTGTTTAATAATTATAACACAACATTCACACAACTGTTTAATAATTATAACACAACATTCACACAACTGTTTAATAATTATAACACAACATTCACACAACTGTTTAATAATTATAACACAACATTCACACAACTGTTTAATAATTATAACACAACATTCACACAACTGTTTAATAATTATAACACAACATTCACACAACTGTTTAATAATTATAACACAACATTCACACAACTGTATAATAATTATAACACAACATTCACACAACTGTTTAATAATAAACACAAAATTCACACACAACATTCACACAACTGTTTAATAATTATAACAAAACACAATAATTATAACACAACATTCACACAACTCTTTAATAAATTATAACACAACATTCACACAACTGTATGATAATTATAACACAACATTCACACAACTGTATAATAATCATAACACAACATTCACACAACTGTTTAATAATTATAACACAACATTCACACAACTGTTTAATAATTATAACACAACATTCACACAACTGTTTAATAATTATAACACAACATTCACACAACTGTATAATAATTATAACACAACATTCACACAACTGTATAATAATTATAACACAACATTCACACAACTGTTTAATAATTATAACACAACATTCACACAACTGTTTAATAATTATAACACAACATTCACACAACTGTTTAATAATTATAACACAACATTCACACAACTGTTTAATAATTATAACACAACATTCACACAACTGTTTAATAATTATAACACAACATTCACACAACTGTTTAATAATTATAACACAACATTCACACAACTGTTTAATAATTATAACACAACATTCACACAACTGTTTAATAATTATAACACAACATTCACACAACTGTTTAATAATTATAACACAACATTCACACAACTGTTTAATAATTATAACACAACATTCACACAACTGTTTAATAATTATAACACAACATTCACACAACTGTTTAATAATTATAACACAACATTCACACAACTGTTTAATAATTATAACACAACATTCACACAACTGTTTAATAATTATAACACAACATTCACACAACTGTTTAATAATTATAACACAACATTCACACAACTGTTTAATAATTATAACACAACATTCACACAACTGTTTAATAATTATAACACAACATTCACACAACTGTATAATAATTATAACACAACATTCACACAACTGTTTAATAATAAACACAAAATTCACACACAACATTCACACAACTGTTTAATAATTATAACACAACACAATAATTATAACACAACATTCACACAACTCTTTAATAAATTATAACACAACATTCACACAACTGTATGATAATTATAACACAACATTCACACAACTGTATAATAATCATAACACAACATTCACACAACTGTTTAATAATTATAACACAACATTCACACAACTGTTTAATAATTATAACACAACATTCACACAACTGTTTAATAATTATAACACAACATTCACACAACTGTATAATAATTATAACACAACATTCACACAACTGTATAATAATTATAACACAACATTCACACAACTGTTTAATAATTATAACACAACATTCACACAACTGTTTAATAATTATAACACAACATTCACACAACTGTTTAATAATTATAACACAACATTCACACAACTGTTTAATAATTATAACACAACATTCACACAACTGTTTAATAATTATAACACAACATTCACACAACTGTTTAATAATTATAACACAACATTCACACAACTGTTTAATAATTATAACACAACATTCACACAACTGTTTAATAATTATAACACAACATTCACACAACTGTTTAATAATTATAACACAACATTCACGCAACTGTTGAAGAAATGATAACCCCTCTAATCTAGTTTGTCTTCGATATTTTGTTTAATTTAGTCAAACTTTTGAGTTGAAACCAACCCTGAACTAGAGAAAATGCAGTGTGAACAGTGTGAATGCTTATTGCTGAAGAACCTGCTGAAAAACATCTGAAATTAGCTAAAACCTGCTGAAATGTAGCTGAAATGGAAGAACAAGCTTAAATTAGCAGAAGAAAGCAGAAAGAACACGTTTGTCCAATTAGTCTGAAAGAAGCAGAAATGAACATAGCTAAAAAGGCAGAAAGAAGGAAGTGGAGAGAACACATTGAATTAGGCTGAAATTTTGAAATGAGTGCAAAAAATGTGGAATTTGCTGAAAAAGCTTGAATTAGCATAAAATGGCTATATTGTAGCTAAAATAGTAGAAAAAGCTGAAACTTGCATAAACAAGCTGAAAGGAGCATAACAAGCTGAAATTCGCAAAAACCGTTAGAAGCACAGAAATGTTGTATTTAGCAGAACGAATATGAAAGGAGCGCAAAAGTGCTGATAAACAGCTGAAATTAGTTGAAAGTAGCTGAAAGGTTTAAATTTGCAGAAGGAAGCTGAAAGAAGCTGATAAACAGCTGAAATTAGTTGAAAGTAGCTGAAAGGTTTAAATTTGCAGAAGGAAGCTGAAAGAAGCTGAAGCCGAACTAAATGTGAAAGGATCGGTAAAAGGCTGTAAACGGAGCTAAAGATTTTGAAGGGTGTAAAATGAGCTCAATTAATTTTATGTGAGGAAAAAATGGCAGAAAAGGCTGAATATTTAAAAAAGCTAAAGTTTCACCAAGAACAAAAGTCACAGCAGGATTGTCCTCAAAGAGCCGAACGTTTTGATTCATGATTTGATGAAACCGTTTGAAAAGTGCAGGACGAGGTGATGCAGAGAAACGTACAGAAGAAAACTGGGCGCTTAGTAAACATTCACACTTTGAGCCTTCCTCACTCATATTTTCAGTTTTGGAAACGCGTCTTCGATAAGCGTTTCGCCGCTCGTTGTGCCTCTCGCCTCTCCGTGTTTCCTCAGTTTGTGTCTGTGCTCGCCAGAAACGAATCCGCCGCTCGGAACACGCCAGAAAAGAGACGGAGTTCCTGCGCTTGAAGCGCACTCGGCTGGGGCTGGAGGACTTCGAGTCCCTGAAGGTGATCGGCCGCGGAGCGTTCGGAGAGGTAAAGACACTCGGGCTGGTC
>JBBPBX010058843.1:0-21967 GCA_038048925.1 Garcialebias charrua | reverse complement strand
TTTTCCTCTTTTTTTTTTTTTTTGACGTGTTTGTTCCACCTCCTTCCCATGAATGTAATCTGACTGTCTCCACCGGAATCTGTTCTCCACTTGGACTTCCAAAAAGTACACATCGTCTGCTGGTTTGATCGTTCGTCTTCCGTTCCTTGGAACCAGAGCTCAGGCTGGACTCCTGGACTAACCCAGTAGCCTGTTCAGACAGAGACGACCTGGTTTTTAAGGTGTGTGTGGGGGAAGTTAAAAATAATAAATGCTCCTGATGCGTGGAGTGGATGTGCTCTGAGCGCGCGCAGCTCCATGCGCGACGAGGACCCCGACTTTGGATTTTTACGCGCAGGAACCTTTCACCCACATCTCCCCGGCGCGTGTCTGAGCTGTGGATTTAGCCGCTGTGTGGTGTGTGTGACTGCGCTGTCGCCCTCAGAGCTGCGGCAAAAGCTGAGACTCGTGCACAGTCACCACCACCACCATCATCATCATCATCATCATGCAGCGCTTCTTCTTGGAGAAAATCTGCAGCGGGATGGAGGGAAGTGGAGCGGCAGCATGACGCGCGCTCTGGATTGCTGTGCCTCTACCTTCCACTCTCATATCTAGCCCGAGATCTTAATGCTGTTCCATTCTGGTTTACAAATATGATGAAATGGCAGCCCCGGAAGAAGGTGAGTCTGTTTTTTGAATGATCTGCTGAAGTTGGAGCAGATCTCATTTCACTGTGCAGCAGATCACAAGTTGGGAAGAGGAGGCTCGCTCCCAGATTGCTGCTCTCCCCGTTTGTTTTGCAGCCTACATTTAGTAACTAACACTAATCATGCCCAGAGGCACTTCATCTCTATAAAAGGCTATTCTTTACCCACTTTTGATTATTTATCTCTGTAAGAGTTTTTTCTGGCCCTTTGAATGTGTTTTATAAAGATTTGGAGTGATGTTGCTTATTAAATGGGCTTCTCTGTTCAATATTTCCAAAATCAGCAGACCAGACCATAGGGAAATGATGTGTTTCATTATTAATGGCTTTGACCTCACATGATGTGTGTCCTGTGTTTTTATTTAGCATCAGAAGAAAAACAGGCTGAGCTGTTCTAACCAAGACATCAGTGATTAATGCATCTGGGATGGAGCTGGTGGACTTAAAAACTAGTGTGTGAATGAGGTATAACGTTGTCAGATTCAAGAAACAGAGTCTGCGGCTAAAAGTTTCACCATGAACTGCAACATTTTTTCCTCAAAACAGCTTTTCTAAAATGGCCCTCGGCTTCTTATTTCCATAATTTGACATACATTTTCTCTTTAAGTCTGTCTTGTTGTTACTGTCTCTTGTTTCTTGGTTTTCAAAGCCTTGGAGTATTACAGCATGGAAAATATTTGAAAATTCATCTGGGGTCTGTAAAAAATCTGTAACTCCAGAGAGGTCTCGTTTTAGTGTGTTCTTTTTGTCACCACTAGGGGGCACCTGTCTGACAAGAAACAGCCTGTGTTGAACAGCAGGAGGCTTTACTGAGCCAGAATTAAAGGAGAAAATGAACAGATTAGTGACTTACTATTCCATTAACCAGTCTTTTTACCTTTCCCAGTCATCACAGACTTATCTTTTCCTCACAGCCCAGCTACTAGTATTTTTATTTTACTGCTAAAACATGATTTTGATAATGTTGCATTTGTCCCTGAAGACAGTTCATCATAAAAGAGCACCGTTGATCAATGGCAGAAACAATCAGACCACTGCTGCTGCTCTTGGTAACAATCCTTCAGTGTGAGTTGACTTACAGCATGCAGGAATCTTCTGAATGAATGTGTCCATGTTGTTTTTTTTAGGATCAGGCATTATTAATATGCATAATCTCATCCTGAAAGATGATCTAAAAGCTAATCATCAAAACTGAGCCTCTCCACGTTGAATTATCAGCAGAAATCTAGTGCTGTGAGCACGTCCTAATGATTTCCACAGCTGTGCTGTGTATCTGCTAGAGTCATCCACGAGACCCCCCTCTGACGTCTGAAAGCCTTTCCTCACCGCAGGAACTGGTTTCTAGCTCTGCTGCAGTGTGCTCAGGTTGAACATATATTGAAAGTAGCACTGCTATCCCCACGCTGTGAGAAACTTCACTGAGCAGAGCACATCGGGTCAGCTCTCATCAAGATGCAAAATGGTTTCATTTGATGTTGATTAATTAAATTGTGGGTGATGCTGGTTGCATATATATAAGCACACAGACTTAGAGCAGAAAATACAAACCTGCAGAAAAGTGTTCAATACTTGGAATTACTTGCTTTGCACATAGTGTTTGTATGTATTTTTGTGCATGTCTGACATTGTCCCTTCACCCTGATATCTGGTCCACTGCCAAGGATGTCCTCTGACTAAGATATTGCAAATAGCAGGAAGGATACCAGAATAAAAAACAGCTCTCAGTACCTACAAGCAGTTTTCTTTATGGTGTCATGCTTGCTTTAGAAAATGCACACACGCTGTACATCTCAAAAGATCTATGATTTTTCTGTTATTTCTTCTTTGTCAGCTTCCTGGGCTGTCTCTGCACTACGTTCGCAAACCATTCTGGATCAATAGGAGGTGTAGGAGAGTCATATTGATTAGTCTGAGTGTCCAGTCCACCTCCTCATAATGGATTACACAAAGGAGTCAAAAATCCAAATGTCGAATGCTGAGCTGACAAGAGCAATTCCCGTAGTGCTGCTGGCAGAAACCTTGTCTGTTCTGGAGAGGAGATTCTGACTCAAATGGGTTGTGGGACCTGCTTTCATTTGACTTATTGTTCTGAACAGCTGAGATGACCAATAGAGACATTTCTGACAATGTAAATATGTAGAAGAATTTGTTTTTTCTTTGTCGTGGACACGGGCTGTTAACATTAATTGATGCTCAGCGTTACTTCAAAGAACTTCTGTTTTATCGTTCGAGGTCAAGCGCAACAGCATGTAGCGTCTCTCAGTTACATCTGAGACTCAAATAAATGAGTCTGGTTAGGTATCCAGCTGTGCCCGTCAAAGACCTTTCTGTTTGTGTTGCATTTATTAAAAAGGAAAAAATAGGAATCAAGAAAACATGGACAAAGATAAGTCAGTGAGTCAGATTAGGATGCCTGTGTGAAAAATACAATACAGCTTGTTATGAGCTCTAAGTTCTGACTGAAGTTTGTTTGAGCTGATTTGAAGATTATTTATCAATTTCATTGTCTTGTCTGTAGACTTACCGTATTTTCCGAAATAAAAGTCGCACAGTTATATAGATCGCTTTGTCCAATTATTGACAAAAAATTGGAAAAATCCATAAACGGGTTGCACCTTAATATAGATCGCACCTACGTCACCGCCGACGTAACGCGTCATCCACCGCTGACGTGACGCGTCACCGCTGAGACAACCCGGAAATGTGGGCCGAGTGTTTAGCTCTGCTGCAAATGTCTGCCACAGGAGCGCACAGCAAGGCTTTAAGAAGATTAACACGGTAAAAACAATTATTTGTTTGCTAAAAATTATAGCTGACATTATAGCACAAGGGTTCCTGAGCTTAACCGTTTCTTAATAAATTCACGAAATGGTCAAATCTGCTGGATTTAAATTGTTTCGCTTTGACGTCTTCCAAACGGTTGCATGCACTGAGAAAATAAATTATAAATAAATCGAATTTTATCCCAAATGTCTCATACAGGTCAACAGTTTGTAAATGAATACCAAATAATTACATTCTGTAAACTGAAAGAAAATCCGTAGAGTGGTGTAGAGCTATTTGCTAAATTATACACGGAAATAAAACGATGCTAACATGACACATTGATGCCCATAAAACATCGAATTTTATCTCAAATGTCTCATACAGGTCAACAGTTTGTAAATGAATACCAAATAATTACTTTCTGTAAGCTGAAAGAAAATCCGCCGAGTGCTTTATGAGCTATTTATCTAAATAGTATCCGTTTACGGTAGCTAACCGCTAACAACGATGCTAAAAGATCTATTTTTTTTAAAATCTCAAACATCTCATAAAGCTAGTCACTTGTAAATGTCCATACAGTGATTACTTTCTGTAAGTTTGATAAAAATCTGTCCTGTGGCTCTTGACTTATCTTGCTAACAAACACAGCTAACAACACAGCTAATAGCAGTTACCTCCAGAGCAGGAGGCCGGGCATCGACAGAGTAAGTCCGACCAGAGGAGGCTTTCTTCGGACACATGAGGTGGGAACGGTCGGTGGGCTCAGGGCTCCAGAGCAGGAGGTCGGGCTATGACAGAGTCAGTTCGACCAACGGAGGCTGCCTTGGACACATGAGGTGGGAACAGTTGGTCGGTGTACCCTAGCGGCCAAAAGTGGTACTGCACCATTTTTTTGCCAAAATGAAAAACAGTCATATCTGAGCCAAAAATTGGTCTAAAATATGGGAAAAAATCCATAAACAGGTCTCACCTCTCTATAGGTCGCAGGGCATGCAAATTAGGCAAAAAACTGCGACCTATAGTCTGGAAAATATGGTATTTGGCTGAAAACCATGATATGGTGTTGCTTCTTTGCTGCTCAGATTCCCAACACATACATGCATATGGTGTATTAGGGGCTGAGATGGGGTAGAGGTAGGGCAGCTGACTTGGAACCAGAAAGTCGGGGTTCGACTCCCAGCCATTCCCACATGCCGTGGTGTCTTTGAGCAAGACACCTAATCCCAATTGCTCCCCAGGTGCTAACATAACTGCCCACTGCTCCACCTGGGTGTATCCCCGCCCGGTGTGATGGGTTCAATGTAGAGAACTAATTTCACCATTGTATGGAAACATACAATGATGACAATCTCAGACTTCTCTTCCCTTTTCTTGGACAAAGTTGCTCACAAAGCTGTTAATGTACTGGGTTGCGTCCTGATACAAATTCAGACTCTGTATTGTTCACGTTACTCTTCGTGCCAGTTTATCGTCAGAGGAAAGTTTCTGTTTTTTTGTGTGTTTCAAACATTTGACGCTAGATCACCTCACCCACCTGAGCAATACAGTATAGTCCGCCCAGGTTTCTTTGACCCAAAACTTTATTGGGAGCTCTCACTTTTATCATCTGGGTTTTAGGGCTGGGCGATATATTGAGATTTTTAAAATATCTAGATTTTTTCTAAAGAGATACAAGACGAGACTATCGTTTATATCGAGAATCCTCCTGCTGCCTTCTTTCTCCCACTCGCCCCCCTCCCTCTCCTTCACTGAACACAAACCCAGCCCCTCAGCGGCCTCCTCCTTCCTGCCTGCAGGAGGGCGGAGAGTGACTTTCAGCACAAGTAAACACGGCAGAAGAGCCGCTAGCTGCTGAGGGGAAAAAACAATGTTCTTTCTGAGCTAGTTTGGATTTAAATTGTCAGATGAGGGCAGAAAAAATATTTTTGTAGACGATGCTGAAACTAATCCCGAAGAAAGGTCGGAACTACGAATCTTTTTCACCATTTAAACAGCGGAGTGGAGCATGCACCGTGAAACGGCAGAACCGAGTGTTTTACAGCCTGCTGCTTCCTTTAAACAAACCACGGGTCTGAGCTCATTTAGCCATGCGTGCACCACAGAGAGAGGTGGAGACATTAATAAATCAGCAGTTTATCATATCGCTAAAGATACGGTCCTTAGCGGCTAACAAGATGGTTAACGCTTTAGCCGTCTTCTTCCACAGCTGAGACTGACCGTGTCTTTAGCGATATGATAAACTGCTGATTTAATAATGTCTCCGCCTCTCTGTTCACGTTTCTGAGTGGAGGCTCACATTACTGCAGTTCACAAACACACTGACTAAAGTGAAAGCACCTTTCTATCTTATCAAGACACTCAAAGCTCTTTAAAACACAATCTGTGTCCTCATTTACCCATTCATACAGCACTCTACTAGAACTGTACAAAGAATAATCAGTACTTTATCACATTCATACACTGATGGGACACACATCAGAGGCAATGAGGGGTTCAGTGTTGCCCACTGCCCAGGAACACTTCAGCATGTGACTGCTGGTGGAATCAAACCCCCAGCTCTCCCATTGGAGGAGACTGCTCTAGCCTCTCAGCCACAGCTGCCATCAGCTGAAGAGGATTATTATATAATAGGTGTAAATAAATGTCTAAAAAATAAATTAATGTATGTAAATAGTTCATTTTTTAGACATTTATTTTGTAGAGTTACAGCTGTTTGTTAATAAATGTTGCCGTGTGACAACTGGGACAAAACTTTGACTCAGAAATATATTTTTGTTATTCTTTTATGGAAAGAAAATTATATCGAGATATATATCGTATATCGCGATATATCATAACAATATCGAGATATGAATTTTGGTCCATATCGCCCAGCCCTACTGGGTTTGCAATCTTCCATCTCCGACTGTGTTCAGTGGCTTTTTAGTGAGATTTTATTATTTTCAAGCAGTTTCTCTTATTTGATCCCCCCACCCCCCACCCTTACTGATTTACTGATGGGGGTATGCATTTGCAGCCCTGTACTTCATCAGTCCTTGTGACGTCTCACGGCTGGCAGCAGCTCAACAGGTTTAGGAATGCAGTTACAGCAGGAGGAGAGGCATCTGAATGTGAAGAGCAGCGCCGGAAGAAACACATCTGAGGAGAGAGGAAAAAAAAAGCTGGTAAAGCTGTTACTGGTGCGGATGGGGGTACAAATAACTTCAGACGCTAAAGAGTGCTGCAACAAAGATTGAGCTATGTCAGGCAACAAATTACTGGGGCCTAGATGGCAGGAGTGTAGGAAATAAGGAGTTAAGTGGAGGCAGCAGTGAAGAAATGGGATTGCTGTAAAACTGGAGACACTGATAGAATTTGAGATGTTTGGACGTTGAATTGAAGAAAATGGAGACATGTTGGAGGCTGCAGAATAAGATGGTACAGGTGATAGAGATTTGAATTTTAGGAGTGAGAGACCCTAGAGAGATGCAGCCAAGATAATTAATGATAGGAAGAGCTAGCACCTGCTGTTCCCGGTGCTGCACAGTATTTATGGCCCAGTGTGCCAAGTGGAACTGGATGTGGCTGTGTGGACAACCTCCTGGCCCATTCTCTTGCGGTATAAAAAGGTATAAAGATTGACGGAGGAGGATTGGGTCAAGTAAAGAAAGAGATTGTTGTGTGGGGAATTATGTTCTGTACTCACTCTGCAAATCCCAGACCACCGCCTGCCCTCTCCTCTCTTTTGGGAGAGCTGGATGGAGATGGAGGACAGAAAATAGAGTTTCTTGGAACATGGCATCCTTCTCTTCCTACTGTAATGTAGCAGCCTGCTCTATGCTCAAGCTGCTGGCATATGCTGCCATGGCACTCATGGGAGTCCACTGTCAAAATACAACAGGAGCGACAATAGTGACTTAGCCATCCGATGCTCATTAATCCTTATTCCTGGTGTGGGCACTGTGAGAGCTGAAATGGATTTTTAAATAGCAAGTAAATACAAAAATTGATTTATGTGTAGAGCAGTCTCTTTAAAATGTCCCCCCAAAAGCCTAAGAGCTCTCATTTCTCATTTGCTACACCTTACCTTTTCCACTCTGTGCGTTTTTAGCAAATGGGCTCGTGTTTGAGTTTATTGAGGTCATTGTTCCAGAGGTGTGGTCAGCCTCTCCCAGGGCTCGGGAGGTGTCTGCATCTGGGTGCTTCTAAGGTGAATAAAGCAGACTTGACTTGATAGACCACATCAAATGGAACACATTTCCTTGTTCGGTGAGTTGGAACAGTCCATTTTAAAGACTTTTAAGCTCCGTTCTCTTCAGCAGCTAAGCCTCAGTACAGTATTTTGTACTTGGTGTTAGAAAAACACCACAAAGAGCCAGTGTTTCAGACACAAGTTGGATAAAACATGTTTTGAATAAATGCTGCCAGTGGCACTAGAGCCACATCTCGTCAGCATATGGTCTGGAAAACATGCATATTTTTCCTTGTTTCACAACATTTATCGGAGTGCAGCTGCCAAAACCGCAGTTTCTACATTCCTCTATAACTCCACTCTGGATTGTTTCCAGTGGGCCGAGCGTTGTATCAGCCCTGGCCCTGCAGCTGTCTCCAGCCAATGTGTGTTTGTGTGACAGACATTCGTGTCTAGTGTGTTCTAAGGAAGGGCTGTGATCTGGCCTGGGTGGAATTGTGAAAAGCACCACTAATACACCCCCGCCCCCCTTACTGATGCCCCTAAATCCCACTAATTCTATCTCGTCTTTTGTCAGAGATGGGACTCAGAAACCCTTCTTTGAAGGCTCAATTTTCCAGGAGTGTGTCCACTGCCCATAGCTTGGATCTGTCTCTCTTTTTTCTTGGATTGATGGTCAGTTTAACCACTCGAGTGGTCGGTGTGTTTCCCCGACGGAGCTTTTTTTATGAATGTTGAGAATAGAATAAAAGAGTACTTGATTCATTTAAATTTCAATTCACTTTACAGTATTTATATAAACTGTTGTTGTCAAGTCTCAACAAAATTCATCTCAGGGCATTGAACAGAAATATTCATATACCTGTATAAAAAAATTAATTAACAACACAATTTATCTGAGGAGCAGACTGCTTTGAGTTTAACTCCATCACAGAACTCTCATCTTGAGCAAGCATGAAGGCGACAGTGGAAAGGAAAAACTCCCTCTTGATGAAGAAACCTTTAGCAGAACCAGGCTCAGGACAAGCTGGGTTTGAGAGGAATAGATACACAATGGCAGGTCAAGAATCACATGTTAAAGGGGACCACACATGCAAAATTCACTTTTTAATGTTTTTTTACTAAACTTTGGGTATTTACTTCATAAAAAAACAGTCCTTGTGCCAAAAAAATGCACCCAGTGGTTTATTTACTCTAAGTAGATTTATTTATTTTTGATAAATACACCAGGATTCACACTTCCTGCATTTATTGACGTCACAAGCCGCCAGCCAATCAGATCAAACCTGAGTCCAGCCCCTCACCTAGCAACCCCTGGTTAGGCTCAACCCACTTCTGTATTAAACACATGACTGTTGTTTTTCATGATTTCATCTCATCTTTTGTTTATATGTTCTTAATTTCATGTGTACAGCACTTTGTTGCAGCTGTGTTTTTTTAAATGGCTTTATAAATAAAGTATAATTGTTATTTTTATGTTTTAGTTCAATTTTTAGTGTATTTGCGATCGCTGCCAACGCGCAGCCGGCAAAAATTAAACGAGCGGACCACAGGCGGAAGGACCGGGTTCGACGGGACCCTCTTCCGGCGCGATGGAGCGGAGCTTCAACTGTACAGCCTTGCAGCAGCCTCGCAGCAGGCTCGCAGCAAGAGGACCTTCTCCTTACAGATTAATTTACGGGAGACACTTGGTGAACTTTGTGTTGTCTTCACTGGAACAGCGATAACTCCCAAAATCTCATCGCGTGCAACGAGCGGAGCTGGCGAAAACCGGAAGAGGAACAAGCTAACATTAGCTTCGGATTCGGGTGGTCTAATGCTAAAAGGAGCAGCAAACTGCGGCGCGCTCAGACGGGTTTCGGTAAGTTATCTTAAGCTAACACTAACAGTAAGTCAAATGAGTAATAAAAAAAGAGCTAATTTTAAAACAACAACACATTACAGATACTGGCTGTTACAGAGGGCGTGAACAGATCGTTGAAGGGCGTGGACTTCAAGAAACCGGTCGTTCAAAACGAAAGTTAAAAATGGCAGAATTAAAAAGGGTATAATTGATTATCTAATAATTATTTTGTGCATTAAATTGAAGGAATAGGGTCTGGATATCCCACAGAAATACCATAAAAATTTAAAAAATACATCTGAGGTCCCCTTTAAGATATAAATAATATCAGATGAAAACTATTCAATTTGAGCAATTAATTTAAGGAAATGATGTCAATTTGTCATCCAGTAGTCTAAGCTTAAAGCAGCATAACAAGCCAACCCTAACTACAGTATAGGATTTATCAAAAAGGAAAGTCTTAAGCCAAGTCTTAAAACTGAACAATGTGTCAGCCTCACAGACAGAAACTAGAAGTTGGTTCCACAAGAGAGGAGCCTGAGAACTGAAAGATCTTCCTCCCGTTCTGCTTTTGAAAACTCTAGAAACCACAAGTAAGCCTGCAGTCTGAGAGTGAAGTGCTCTGTTAGGTAAATATGGAACAATAAGATCTCAAATATAAGATGGAGTTAGGTTGTTGAGAGCTTTGTAGGTTAGAAGTAAGATTTTGAATTCAATTCTGGACTTGACAGGGAGCCAATGAAGAGAAGCTAAAACTGGAGCTATGATCTCTCCCACTAACTCCAGTTAAGACTCTGGCAGCAGCATTTTGGATCAACTGGAAACTTTTTAAAGAAGTTTTTGGACACCCAGCTAACAAACCATTGCAATAGTCCAGTCTAGACGTGACAACTGCATGAACCAGTTTTTCTGCACCACTTTTAGATAAGATGTTTCTAATTTTATCAATATTACACAGATGGAAGAATGTGGTTCTAGTAACTTTTTTGGGGGGATAAGAAAACATGTCCTGATCGAAAATAACAACTAGATATTTAACATTAGAGCTGGTTGCCAGATTAATGCCATCCAAGGAGGGTGAAACACTGAAAAATTAATTCCCAAGATGCTCAGGTCCTTATATGAATCTGATTCACTTCTCTGTCTGCTTGGTCAGTGCCACTTGGAGGGTTGGTATTTAATGCAAGTGTTAAGTAAATTAGATTGGTTTGAGATCTTTTTTATTTTAGTTTTTGAAGGAGTAATTGCAGCTTCTAGATTATTTCACAGTCAAATGGTATAGCAAATATTTGCTGACAAAAGCCAACAGAATGCTTCTCCAGTGGTCACAGAAATCTAGTTCTAGTTCCTTTCAGGCAAAGTTTTGAATAGTTGTGTCTTTTTTCTTTTTTTTTCCATGGTGGACATAACGTGGGCAGGAAAAAAGTTCTTTTTTTTACTACTAGCTGTAAAATTTAGCAATAAGAAGTGAAAGACAATGCTGAGCTTTCCACCTCTCTCCTCCCTCTTGCAACTTTGGGTATATTTATGTGAGGCTCATGCTGGGAAATTTATGTCATCCATATGTTTATAGTTGCTAAAATATGTGGGAGGGAGTGCTGCCTTATCCTCTGTGGGCTTGTCTCCTAAGGGAGATTCACGGTTTCGGCTTCTTTAACAAGGCAGACAGACAGGTGGTGACTGACAGGCAGACCCAGATAGATTCAGTAATGAGGACTGCAGAACAAACCTCTGTGGTTCACTCACACCCCTCATGCGCGGGTTCTTCTCAAATGATTGCATGCCTCATAGATTTTATATGTGTTTAACTGGTGTTACTGCTGGAGGCTAATAGAGATACTTCCAGTAGAACTGTGGCCTTCCAGTTCGCCACAACAAAGTTACCTCCTGTTGTGTACAACGCCGTCTTAAAATTAGCCCTGAAGTTAAATGCATTTTTGTACTTTGACCTTCCAGCTCCCACAAGTTGCATTGGCACTTATTTTTTCACAATATGTACTGGAAAAGAAACTCTTATAATATCTGTTTTTGTGTATTCAAACATTTAAAACAACTGTCGAATCAGATTTAATTGATAGGAAATTAAAGTTTATTTTCATCTATCAAAGTGAAATACTTCCTCCGCTCCCTCTCCGGGAGCTTGTTGTTCCCCGCCTCCGGTTTCTCTTGATCTTGTGAATGGGATCGAAGGTCATATTAAAGCATGCATTGTTCAACAGTCATGAGCATTCTCCAGTTTCCACTGTGAAATCTGGAGCATCATCACCGTCTTAAATATACGACGTGAAGTTGAACACTGCCGCAAAGGTCAACCAGACAAGGCCTGCACAACATCTTGAAGTTTTAGGAGCACCAGTAAAAAACATGAAGCTTTGAGTGGGGAATGAAAATCCTCGTTCAGTTTTTTTTTTTAATACAATGCTTGTTTTTGCTTTTGTGAGAGTAGAGAATTCCCAGAAATTACAAATAATGAAGAAAAAAAATGAAGAAAAAAAAAGGAGTTTTGGAGCAAAAACAATCTTTTAAAAACACAAATACCAACCAAAATATTCTAGTACTTACTGTTTCATCATTTAAAACATTCGATTAGACATATTTTAATCAGCTCCTCAAAACATAATCATTCAATATACAGTACATTGCAACTAAAAAATATTTTGAAACACACTGACTCAAGACACAGACCACAGCCAACTAAACTTAGAAAATATATATTTTTTACAAATTTTTCTGATATGGAGCTTGTCTGTGGTCTGTTGGTCTGTGGAAGAATTGTCACTAGATTTGAGTAAGAGAGTACAGTAGTCCCTCGTTTATCGCGGGGGATCCGTACTAGGGCTGAACGATTTGGGAAAATATTCTAATTGCAATTTTTTTTTAACCTCAGTATTGCAATTTAATATGTGATTTATTTTTCAATGTCATCGTCTCATGTATTTTTCAACAAACATAAGCAATAAATCAGTTTAAGCTAAAAAAAAAACCTCCACTGTTTTCAGTTCCACTGCAACTCTGTTTCTACATTTTTTGTATAGCTCAGTGATAGCAGCTTGGCTAAAATGTATGTGTGATTGCATTCTGTACTGCTTATCCATTGTGTTTACCAAAGCTGTAAACCCAGGCTGGTCACTATATTAATGTCTTTCACTGTGCTTGAGTTATTTCCATGTGCCGTTTTGAATTATATTCATCCGGAGTAATACCTTCGAACAGTTTGGTCCGTGATTCCTGTCGGCTGGTACTTTGTTTACTTGAAGATGAAGCACTGGTCATTGGCATTCTAGCCATGCAACCATCGTAAGTGGCTTTGTGGTGTTTTTTTTAAGTGTTGCTAAAGATTTGTGATGTTTCCTCGAGCGGTAGCAACAGCAGCAAGGCAGGTTCTGCACAATGCATGTCGTTGCAGAGCGTCTTCTTTGTTTATAGCCAAAATAATTTCCAAACAACGGACGTGTTGCCGCTCTTTGGTACCAAACTTTCAGATGTGTCAGCTTCGAGCCAGACACCACTGTGCAACTAGTTAAAGTGCAGTGTTGACCTCCTGCTTCTGGTTTACTCTGTTCACTCACAAGTCACGTAACCAGATCACTTGACCAGTCAAATTGCAGCCTTTGCAATTAGAAAATCTTGTTTTATCATATTGCGATATTATTGCAAATGCAATTACAGGGAGTCCTCGACTTACGGCAACTCGGACTTACGAATGGACGTACGAACAGTACAGTTGTACGTTAAATACAGCACTGGTATCTGTTTTTAGGTGTTTTTAGATGAAAGTGTTTTAGCCAACCGTTTGTAAACAAAGTTCTGTGCATGTTTATGACCCACTATGTATGTTTGTGTTGAAAAACGGGTGAGTGGCACAACGCTAGCATACATTTTCCAACTTACAAACGAAAATCCGGACTTACGAACGCACGTGCTATGGGTTCCGACTTACGTCCAAATCGGGTTACGAACGGTCCATAGGTCCGGAACTCGTTCGTAAGTCGAGGATTCCCTGTAATTGTTCAGCCCTAATCCGTACCCTGAAGCCCTGCATAATTGAAAAACCACGAAGTGGGAATAGTAGTAGAAGTATTAAAGTTAATTTTAGTATTTATATAAAACTATATTAAAGTGTTTTAAACACTTCCCACACTCTTGCGATATTCTAAACAACGTTTCTAAACTCTCTAAAAGAGCACAGCATGTCATGATCTCAGCTCTCAGCCACGGCTGCACTCTGCGCTCTCGGCCACGCCCACGTCTCCGCTGCAGAACTGAGATCGACAAAGGAGGAGGAGCTGCAGGAGGAAGTTTCTCCTGCAGTGTGGGCTGCACACAGGTGCTAAATTATTTAAAACAATTTATTTAAAATAAAAATTCCATGCCGATCGTGCGGCTCATCCATCAATCAGCCAGTCAGTTGTGTGTCATGTCCAATCTTATTTTGAAAAACCGCGATAGAGCAAGTCCGCGAAAAACGAACCGCGAAGTAGCGAGGGACTACTGTAAATGGTTGTTTGTCTATGTGTCCCTATGTCCCTATGTGTCCCTGTGATGGACTTGAGACCTGTCCAGGATGTCCCCCACCTCTCATACAGTGACTGCTCTGAATATGGGCAACAGTGAACACCAGACCCGGGAAAAGAAGTGATGATGGCTGTATGGATGGATGTATGCAGCTAAAATTTGGTGTGGTAGTATTTGAGAGTCATTGCCAACATATACTCTGAGCACCAACAGATTGTTTAAAGTCTCTATTTAAACTTTAGTTTTAATTTCCTGAAGGCTAAGCAGAAGATTTGTCACTTCAAATAGCTGCGTTCAGACTCTTGCATCTCTCATTGACTCAAACTTTTGTGCACGGGGAGCATTTAATGGTGTTTCCTTCCTCCCCAATGAACTGCCTCATGAGCTGTGGAGTCACGTTTGTCAAAAACAGTCTTTTTCTTTTTCAAGTTGAGATACGATTCGGNTAACTGACTAGGAACTGACTAACAGAGGGGGACGAAGGGAGCCAATCCTGACATCCATAGGTCCGGAACTCGTTCGTAAGTCGAGGATTCCCTGTAATTGTTCAGCCCTAATCCGTACCCTGAAGCCCTGCATAATTGAAAAACCACGAAGTGGGAATAGTAGTAGAAGTATTAAAGTTAATTTTAGTATTTATATAAAACTATATTAAAGTGTTTTAAACACTTCCCACACTCTTGCGATATTCTAAACAACGTTTCTAAACTCTCTAAAAGAGCACAGCATGTCATGATCTCAGCTCTCAGCCACGGCTGCACTCTGCGCTCTCGGCCACGCCCACGTCTCCGCTGCAGAACTGAGATCGACAAAGGAGGAGGAGCTGCAGGAGGAAGTTTCTCCTGCAGTGTGGGCTGCACACAGGTGCTAAATTATTTAAAACAATTTATTTAAAATAAAAATTCCATGCCGATCGTGCGGCTCATCCATCAATCAGCCAGTCAGTTGTGTGTCATGTCCAATCTTATTTTGAAAAACCGCGATAGAGCAAGTCCGCGAAAAACGAACCGCGAAGTAGCGAGGGACTACTGTAAATGGTTGTTTGTCTATGTGTCCCTATGTCCCTATGTGTCCCTGTGATGGACTTGAGACCTGTCCAGGATGTCCCCCACCTCTCATACAGTGACTGCTCTGAATATGGGCAACAGTGAACACCAGACCCGGGAAAAGAAGTGATGATGGCTGTATGGATGGATGTATGCAGCTAAAATTTGGTGTGGTAGTATTTGAGAGTCATTGCCAACATATACTCTGAGCACCAACAGATTGTTTAAAGTCTCTATTTAAACTTTAGTTTTAATTTCCTGAAGGCTAAGCAGAAGATTTGTCACTTCAAATAGCTGCGTTCAGACTCTTGCATCTCTCATTGACTCAAACTTTTGTGCACGGGGAGCATTTAATGGTGTTTCCTTCCTCCCCAATGAACTGCCTCATGAGCTGTGGAGTCACGTTTGTCAAAAACAGTCTTTTTCTTTTTCAAGTTGAGATACGATTCGGCCTTTTTTATTTTTCGTCAGAAATGTGGGACTATAGTGACACAGGAGGATCTAAATGATCCCTTCAATCTTTGTTAGAAACTTTAAAACTTTGAAACACTTTGAACCACTGGTTCAAAGAGCGACACAAACAGAAACCGGACGTCGTCGGTGCACTGAGCAGCAACAGCCAGATTTGTTGAGGACATGCACCTGCAAGAGTGAAGCTTGTGGTAATAATGCTCCTGATGGACAAAAATATCTACAATAGAATCATTTAAACACACACACACACACAGAAATGAGTTTTTTTATTTTATTTGCACAAGTGCATCTTGTAATAAAAATGTAATTGTATCACTATTGTTTGACTCGAACATGGCTGGGCTGTGAAATGTGACTGTACAGTCACAGTCTGGAGACCTGGGTGTGATGTTTTTGATGTATTCCTTAATAACCACCTGAAATGTTCTTTTCTGCCTCGCCGCCTGTTCGGGTGTTTGCCATGATGAAATTAAGCTGAATGGAAAACATGTTTTTTTTTGTGGTATAAATGCTGTTCTGTCTTCTGCAATAAGAACATATAATGTGCAGTCATTTCAGCTGCTCCAGTGAGGGCCGTAAAAAAGAAAAATACATTATCACTCATTAGAAGAACACACTCCAACTTGGCACGCAGCGGCTGGTGTAATGCTTCAGCTGTGAAATTACCACCTCGCTCATTTCTTTTCATGGGAGTATGTTGTCCATCTTCCTACGAGCACTGCTATTTTTTTTTGTTTCTGAAAGAAGTGCAACGTTAGTAGTATTTTACATCTGTAACACTGCCACACTTTCTAAGAATAGAGAAAAAACACATTGTTTAATTATGGTGACGTTTATCTCATTTCCGATACACAAGCATGCTGGCTGGTAGTTGGACAAATGATCCGAGGCTGGTTCTGTCAGTGAACGTGACTGTCCATCAGCCTCTGACCAGCTGCAGCACTCCTCCGCGGGCCGGACACGCATGCCTTCATCAGATCCATGTAAGGAGTGCAGCTGAATTGTCTTACCGTGAAGGATTGAGTTTCGTTTTCGCCCTGACAACTGAGACATTGTAATATTTATAGCACCGCTCAGCACACGTGCTCAAAAGTGATCAGCTTGAATCTGTTTTATCTCCACAAATGTTCTGCAGCTCAACTGGAGCTTGCGTTGAGCCAAGCTGTTGACACGGTATGGTAACAGATCTATTTACTTACCCAACTTTCTCCCAGCCCATATCCCCTCACTCCTCCACCTCTGAAGTTGTGTTGCTGCTTGGAGCTAGCAGAGCTGGGCCTCAGGCTGCTGTGCAGGTGGAACATCCACACGAGCAAATTCAAGGGGGGTATGTTGACTGTGTGCAGCTCCCAGAGAAGAGGCAGGCTAAGAACAGCTCAGTGCTGCTTACATTTACTGCTAGAAGCAGAGCAAGAAGTTTTATTTATTACCAGAATTAAAGCGGTTTTTAATCTGATGTGTCTAAACTAAAACATGTTTATCTATCCATCCATATCCATCCATCCATCCATCCATCCATCCATCCATCTATCTATCTATCTATCTATCTATCTATCTATCTATCTATCTATCTATCTATCTATCTATCTATCTATCTATCTATCTATCTATCTATCTATCTATCTATCTATCTATCTATCTATCTATCTATCTATCTATCTATCTATCTATCTATCTATCTATCTATCTATCTATCTATCTATCTATCTATCTATCTATCTATCTATCTATCTATCTATCTATCTATCTATCTATCTATCTATCTATCTATCTATCTATCTATCTATCTATCTATCTATCTATCTATCTATCTATCTATCTATCTATCTATCTATCTATCTATCTATCTATCTATCTATCTATCTATCTATCTATCTATCTATCTATCTATCTATCTATCTATCTATCTATCTATCTATCTATCTATCTATCTATCTATCTATCTATCTATCTATCTATCTATCTATCTATCTATCTATCTATCTATCTATCTATCTATCTATCTATCTATCTATCTATCTATCTATCTATCTATCTATCTATCTATCTATCTATCTATCTATCTATCTATCTATCTATCTATCTATCTATCTATCTATCTATCTATCTATCTATCTATCTATCTATCTATCTATCTATCTATCTATCTATCTATCTATCTATCTATCTATCTATCTATCTATCTATCTATCTATCTATCTATCTATCTATCTATCTATCTATCTATCTATCTATCTATCTATCTATCTATCTATCTATCTCAGAACTAAAGCAGTTTTGATCTGATGTATCTAAACTAAAACATGTTTATCCATCCATCCATCCATCCATCCATCCTCTATCTATCCATCCATCTATCCATCTATCCATCCATCTATCCATCTATCCATCTATCCATCCATCTATCCATCCATCTATCCATCTATCCATCTATCTATCCATCTATCTATCTATCTATCTATCTATCTATCTATCTATCTATCTATCTATCTATCTATCTATTAGGGGTGTAACGGTACGCTAAAATCACATTTCGGTTCGGTTCAATTACAAGGAGGGCTCGGTTCGGTTTATTTTCGGTTTATTTTCGGTACAAAAAAAAAAAGACAAAATAAAGACTTACAAAATGTTTATTTTGAAAATATGCCAAAAATATGTTTGTATTGTATTGTAGTAATAAATAAAAGTGACCCATTTGGATGATATTTTAAATAAACAGCACTCTACAATAAATAAATTATATTAAAAATAATAAAAATCTTAATGAATACAATAACAGTCAGAACCAGAACAATAAGCAGCAACAGACTGTTTACAATCTTAACTAATAAAGTTTTTGTCCAGTAGCACCAGTGTGGCTGTATTTGTCCTCATTACTCACAACCTCTTCTTGGTGGGACTGGTCCTGGAACAGTTCCAGAGTTCAATTCAGTCATCACACACTTCTTAGCTGCAGCAGGTGATCTCTGGTGGATTTCCCTGAAGTGGAAGGAGAGCAGCTACCTCTGTAACTGGAAATACTGGAAATAAAACACAGAGGTAAAAAAATAAGTTAATAAGATTATAATTTTAAATAATAATAAATTATAAATAATAATTATAATAAAATAACAATACCTCTTGAACGGTTGAATATCTCACTCATCATCAGGGCAGGGTTTAAATCAGCTCCAGGACTTGTTGACCATCAGTTTTAGTTTTTTCATAAAGAGCTGAACTTTTTGACTTAAGTGTTGACGTGATGGATGTCTCATAGCAAGGATCAACTGTGCATTAAAAACTTTCAGACTTAGATTCAGAGCTTTAAAAACTCATACAGTTTGTGTTATTGATCTGGACCCATCTAAATTACCTGATGAAGTTGTTTAAATGCAGCTGTGTTGTTAGCGCACTTTGTAGAAGTTGTTTAAATGCAGCTGTGTGGTTAGCGTACTTTGTAACAGCTCGTTCACGTTCTGATGACGTAGTTTCCAGCGCGTTCACGTTAGACGTGTTGCTGCTGCAGATCCAGTCTTCATGAAAAAACGTCCACACACACAGCTTTGTGCGCTCGTCTTTTAACAAGAAAACCATAACGTTAACAAACAGGAAACCGCAGCGAGAAGCTAACGGCTAATGCTGCGCGTGCTGCGAGATAATAGCTCCGTGCTGAAACGCGCCCAGGAAATTTTGTTCCGCGGCGCACATATTAACATTCAATGAGTGAAAAAATAACCGTTTCGGTACAGCACGTTCGGTTCGGTCCACCTCCGTACCTTTTCGGTTCGGTACACCAACTACAACCGTTACATGCCTACTATCTATCTATCTATCTATCTATCTATCTATCTATCTATCTATCTATCTATCTATCTATCTATCTATCTATCTATCTATCTATCTATCTATCTATCTATCTATCTATCTATCTATCTATCTATCTATCTATCTATCTATCTATCTATCTATCTATCTATCTATCTATCTATCTATCTATCTATCTATCTATCTATCTATCTATCTATCTATCTATCTATCTATCTATCTATCTATCTATCTATCTATCTATCTATCTATCTATCTATCTATCTATCTATCTATCTATCTATCTATCTATCTATCTATCTATCTATCTATCTATCTATCTATCTATCTATCTATCTATCTATCTATCTATCTATCTATCTATCTATCTATCTATCTATCCATCCATCCTACTTTTCATATACTTCTTATATGTGCTACATTTTGGTGACATCATGCAGTTTTTAATCACTTCAAATCACTTAATGCAACATGTCTGTTGTTGCAGCTTTTCATAAAGATTGCTTTATAACTCCTTCACTGGTGCTTGGATAACAAGTCTTCTTCAGTATTACTTTTATAAGATTATTTGTACCTTCTGCAGTATAGAATTAATCACTAGAAACTTTAATTTTTTATTTTAACCATAAAGACAGAAACAATGATGGCCCCAATGGAAGCCATGCTTCAATTTTGCCAAAGCTGTCAAATGTTTCTCTCTGTCTTTCCTCCTATCCTCACATTTTTGTTCATGCCGTGCTTTGTTCAGGGAAAATAAATCAACTTGACTTTTGAAATATGTTTTTTAATCAGCGCAAGGAGTCAATGTAAAGGCTGTGTGATGGAGTTCTCTGTCTACCAGGAGGACAGTTTTAATAGAAATACAGTAGAATACGTCTTTCCAAATACGAGTCACATAAATAAAGAAAAATAGAAAAATGATGAAAACCCTGAACAATGGTGAAAATGAAAGTGTCTTCCAACATTCAGAGCTGCTGTTGTTCACTGCTCACTACATTATTTTCCATTGAAACTGTAGTTTGTCAATCTTCTGAGGATTGTGTGGCAAACAGACAGATGAACTGGCAGGTTGACAGAAAGACTTGTGAATCTGGCAGGCTACTCTTCTGCTGCGACACCTTTTTTTAAATGTTATCACAACCACTTGTCCCCGTTCCCATAAAAAAAGAGACCCATTCCCTGTCCTAGTTTTCTGTAGTGACAGAAACTGTTGCACCGATGCTGGAACTGCTCCTCTCAGGAGTCTTTTTCAAAACAAGAAACACAAAGAGATTTCTGCACCTCCTCCTGTGATGCACAGGTTAGGTTTTCTCTATCAGACAGCATCTCCGAGTGCTTTCCTGATTGGAAAATTTGTATCAAGCAATCCTGTTTGAGGGTCTGTTTCTTCTCGACTCGATTGTGATTGTGAATCCTCGGGGACTCGCAATAGGATTCAAATCGAAGATGGTTGAGATGAGGGAGAGCGTTGAAACCTGATTAGAATATGGCTTGAGATAATTAGTAAGGGATTTTTTTTCTCCATTCTATCAACGTTTAATCTAATTACAGATGGTGGTTTTCCAGTTCCTATTAAATGAAATGTAACTGGTCCCATGAGGGGTTATCGTACTCTCCTCTTTTTCTTCATCCTCCTGGTCTCATCTTAAGCCGTCTCAAGGAGTTAACAGATGTGACGTTCAAGGAATTTTGCTTGTGTCTTTTGCATTGTGTACCATGAAGTACCCTGATGTCAGTCAGAAATCCCAATATGTATCATCTATTACATTCTGAGGTATACAAATGCTGTTTCTTTTGGTAAAATTCAAGATGTTGCTTTGCAACGCAATAATTTAAGCATCGAGTCAGTAGTTTTGGGTTCTTTTGTTTTCTTGGAGAGTGAACAGAGTCTTGTGACTATACATGTGAAATATGAGCCACATCATTACATTCAGAAACTGTGAGTTGCAGACCATTTCAGTCACTGGACTTCAGACATAAATATAACTAACAGCTTGAATTCTTGAGCAGCATCCTGCTTCCCACTGGCTTTAATCTGCTGGCTTGTTTCTGCATCTTTGTACTGTATCTTTCTTTCGAACTTCTCAGAGTGCAGCAAACTTCGTTGTGCCGAAATTCTCTTTTGTCTCTGCTCGTTGAATATCTGAGCGGCTCTCGTCTTGGTGGTTGATTGGAAAGATCAAGAGCGGCTTCTCAGCCGCAGCCTCTTTGCATGGGAAAAGTTAAAGACCAAAAATGCAATTCAAGCACTTCTGTCTACCCTCAGATATGACAATTGTATTAGCACCAATGTCTTACTTCTGTGTTTCACTTTTTTTTTTCTCTGTCTAAATTCAAACCCTTCATCTGCCTCTGCATATCCTCTGTAGTTTATCTCTGTGTCTATGTCTCTTAGGAACAAACAGCCCTTAGGTCTAAATTGGCCCATTTCTCACATTTCCTCTCTGAAACGTATGGCAGGTAAAAAGGGTGTGGGGGGGAACTTGCTAGCCTAGCATATTGGTAGAAGTGTGAATTCATTAGTCTTCCTGGTTCCCTGAAACAAGACAGAAATTTCCCCTTTTTTCCTGTATTGCTTTTTGCTGTCAACCCATCAGCATGTGCACATCTACTTCTCACACATTGGCCATGAAATTAAACAGAAGCAGGTGTTTAACTCC
>JBBPBX010058842.1:9308-21967 GCA_038048925.1 Garcialebias charrua | reverse complement strand
TATATATATATATATATATATATATATATATATATATATATATACAGGTAGTCCCCGATTTACGAGCGAGATCCGTTACAACGAGGCGCTCGTAAACCGGAAATCTCGTAATTTGGAACGGCCGCCATTTCTCTCGTAAATCCGGAATTTCGCTCGTAAATTGGAACGGTTTTCGCTAGCGCGACTACAAACACTCTATTTTCATCCAAAAACTGCTTATGAGTGCATAAAAATGTATAATATAATAAAATGTATAATATAATCTTTAACAACATACATACATGTGGCTACTAAATTTTACTTACAAGGCCATCCCCGGAGCTCTTTGGTTCACCGCTGAGTCTGGAGGTCTGGTTCTGGTCCAGTTCAGTGCAGCTCTTGGGCGCCGAAGCGCATTAGGGGGGAGGGCAGACCTTATGTTGGCCGGTGTGGGACCGCAGGTGGTGGACCGAGTACAGATCTGGATGAAAAAAGTCCTGATGGGCTACGAAAACAGCTCTGGAGCTTTTGGCGTGTGTCTGTGCTTAGAAGTCCACGTAGTCCGGCTACCAGCTCTCAAGATTCACCGATGGATCTGGAGGTCTGGTTCTGATCCGGTTCGGTGGGTTCACTGCGGCTTCTCTGCATCCACTGAACATCGATGAAATCAAAACTTTACCTCTAGTTTTTAAGCAGAAGGAAATGGGGCCTCTTGTCGGGGCCCTGTTGCCTTCTGGGAAATATGAGCAGGAATACAGTAGAGGCTTTGAGACAAAACTACAAAATGGCGGCGCCTGTCCAAAGTACAGGTGGTCCCCGAGTTACGACGCAGTTCCGTTCCTACGCCCGTCCGTAAGTCGAAAATCGACGTGTCGGAAAATACGTCCAAACGGTACCTCATACGTACAGTACTGTATTTTACCAAGCACTTAGCCCATCCTAACACATTACCCTACATAATTATCAAAAAACACATACATTCGGAGCCATAATGAAGGGAAAAATGAGTTAATTTCTTACTGGGAGCTGGTCCTGCAGCTTTCTGCAGCTTCACGCGGTCCACAGCGTTTACAGCAACGTTTGTTAGCATGTTAGCTCGTTGCTCAGGTGTAGCCTCTCTGCCTCGTAAACCTCCGCTCCAAACAATAAGGTCTCCTGTATTTCCATGCGCGGTCCAGAGTTTTACAGTAAGGTCTGCTCTGGTTTGCCTGTCGAAACAATGAGGTCTCCCGCTCCTGTAAGTTTCCACTGAGCGCGTCAAGCTCCCCCCTCCCTCCGGAAACTGCGTAAATCGGCTTCAAAATAATAATAATAATAATAACACTTTATTTATAAAGCCATTTAAAACAACCACAACTGCAACAAAGTGCTGTACACATGAAATTAAGAACATTTAAACACATAAAATAAGATTTTTCTAAATTATTATTATTTTTTTTAAGGAGATGCGTGACGTAACCCCAAAACGTCGTAAGTCGAGGCCATCGTAAGTCGAGGACTGCCTGTATTTTATTTTTTGTTACTTTATTACTGTACAGTACTGTCCCAATCACGTGAGTACGGTAATATTAAAGTTGACAATCATGTGTCCTGTACAATGTTTTTTTGGTGCAATGTTATGTACTGTATGTCCACAAGCCACGATAGAGCGAGCGAAAGTCTTAACTGCGAAGTAGCGAGGGACTACTGTACTTCTTCAAACTTATTTTATAGAGCCCTTTTCAGCAGCCAGAAGGTGCACAAAGTGCTGAACAATACAGAAATAAAAAACAGTCAATTAAAAATTTAGAAAACGGCCAGTTAAACATTAAAAACAATTAAAACATAACAAGATTGACAAAGAACTACTAGGTATTAAAAGCCTGCATGAATAAAAAGGTTTTAAGATTAGATTTAAAAAACACCATATCAGTGATGGAGCGCAAGTCCAGAGGTAGCTTATTCCAGAGACTGGGTGCAACGACAGAAAAGGCCCGGTCACCCCATCGTTTGTAGTTGGTCTTTGGAACAGACAGGAGAAACGTATTAGATGATCTCAGTGTTCTCCTATATTCACGGACAGCTACAAGATCAGTCAAATATAGTGGGGCAAGACCATTGAGAGCTTTAAAAGTGAATAATAAAATTTTAAATGTAATTCTAAAATCGATTGGAAGCCAATGGAGAGAAAATAAAACAGGGGTAATGTGTTCACGTCTGGAGGTGTTGGTTAAAAGTCTAGCTGCAGCATTTTGGACCAATTGAAGGCGTCTAATGGAGGATTGGGAGATTCCTGCATATAGGGAATTGCAGTAGTCAAGCCTTGAGGTGATAAAAGCATGAATGGCCTTTTCTAAATCAAAACAATTTAAAAAAGGTTTAACTTTGTATAAAAGACGTAATTGATAAAAACAGACCTTGACTACAGACGCTATTTGTTTATCAAATTTTAAGTCCTTGTCAAATGTCACCCCCAAGTTTTTAACTGTTGGTCTGAGCTTGGAAGTCAGAACTTCTTCTGCAAACTCTCTGTGTGGATGATGCTGAGCAACTTTGCTGAAGTTTGTTGATGAAACTCAGACTGAGTTGGTGAAGTTAAACTAGCAGAACAAAAGCTGTAACGATCAGAACATTTGATTTGATTTGATGTTTATTCATTCATTTTAAAAGAACAATACAGTACAAGACAGTTTCATCAGATACAAGAATACAAGTAGGATAAAATGAAAGGAGCAGAAAGAAGATGAAATCTTATTATATCTGCCCCTTATTTCACAGTTTGTTCAACCAATGATAACCTTCAAACTACATCACAAAATGAATAATTCTACTTAATTTTTCTAACTGTAATACACAAACTACATCATTCTAACTGTAATACACAAACTACATCAGAAAATGAATAATTCTACTTAATTTTTCTAACTGTAATACACAAACTACATCATTCTAACTGTAATACACAAACTACATCAGAAAATGAATAATTCTACTTAATTTTTCTAACTGTAATACACAAACTACATCATTCTAACTGTAATACACAAACTACATCAGAAAATGAATAATTCTACTTAATTTTTCTAACTGTAATACACAAACTACATCAGAAAATGAATAATTCTACTTAATTTTTCTAACTGTAATACACAAACTACATCACAAAAT
Source organism: Garcialebias charrua (assembly GCA_038048925.1). Classification (NCBI taxonomy): domain Eukaryota; kingdom Metazoa; phylum Chordata; class Actinopteri; order Cyprinodontiformes; family Rivulidae; genus Garcialebias; species Garcialebias charrua. The sequence continues at coordinate 18,841 of JBBPBX010058842.1, read as the reverse complement.
GAATAATTCTATTTAATTTTTCTAACTGTAATACACAAACTACATCACAAAATGAATAATTCTACTTAATTTTTCTAACTGTAATACACAAACTACATCACAAAATGAATAACTCTACTTAATTTTTCTAACTGTAATACACAAACACACTAAGCTACATCATCAGTCAACATAAGTGTAATACACAAACACACTAAGTTACATCATATATAGTTTTTGAGCAAGAACATTGACTAAATTGGACAGTTAAGGCTAAAGCCATCAACACAGATGCTAAAAGCTAAAACCATCAATAAAACAGTTAAAAGCAAAGCAAACAGAACAGCACCAACAGCTTAAACTAACAATACAGCAGCTAAAAGATAAAGCCAGCAGAACAGCAGCTAACAGCAAAAATCGGCAAAATTTGACCTAAAAGTTAAAAGTAGCAAAATTTTTAAATTAGCAACATTGTAGCTAAAAGCTAAAATAAGCAAAACCATGGCTAAAAACTAAAAGAAGCTAAAGAAGCCCAAAATAGATCAAATATGCTGAAGTAAATTTCAAAGAGAACGCTGATTTGATGGCAATGAAAATATATTTCTGTATTTCTATGGGTCCTTGTACATGAAGTATAAAAAAAATTAAGGTTAAAAAACATTCAAAGCAAATTATTTTTTGTTTTTCTCTCTCGAGCTAAATTAACTAAAAGGGAAATTTGCAAATGTGTTTTAACTCATTGTTCAACTATCATAGAAGCCATACATTAGAAGAAATCTCCAGTGTTGTCCTCACGTTCGCAGTCAGATCAGGTAAAACTTCAGCCATAATGTGAGATGGAAAAAGAAACGTTTGCATTGAGGTGCTATAGAGAAAACTGTGCCCAACCCTCGTGGTGACCGGGACACATGTAGACAGTTGATGGTGACAGGAAGCAGTAAAGAGCCAAAACTAACTGGCCAAACAGTTATACATAACTAAATAAAAATGAGTTCATAGATGCTGCTTTACCTTCTGCAACACTAACCAGCAATTCATGTCAACTCTTTATTGTTTTCTTCACACAGGAGGCAAAGAAGAAAGATGAGATGCTGCTCAAGTTTCCAGACAAACTTCAACATGTGCAAAGTGCAGCCAGGTAAACTGAGAGAACTCTATTCTGTTGTTTGGATTAAAAATAAAAGTTTGTCATCGTCAGTCTGTGTTGGCATATTCCGATCACATCCAGGTACAAGTCTGCAGGGAGAACGCATCAAACCTTTTACTGTAGATGCAGTGACAAACCCAGCAGAGAAGCTTTTCTGCATCTGCCATCTTGTGTTGTCTGGTTTTGTAGAGTTGTTCATGGGGAAGAGACACTAGCTGGTATCTCCTGATGAATTCATTGATGTAACTCCATGACGGCTTAAAGAAAATATATGTTGATTCTCCGAAGGGAAATGTTCAACCATTGGAGATCGATTACAAATATGACGAGAAAGAAGTAATTAATTTGTCATAGATGCCTATTTGTTTTTATATGCTAAAAGACAAGAGTTCAGATTGTGGAAGAGTAATTTAAGCAGGGTTTCTACTCAGTCTTTAAAGGGTCTGCCAAAGACTGTAATTTGTGTTTTTCCAGGTCGTAAAAACTGTGAAATATTGAAAATGGTGTATGAAAAACATTTATTTGTATTCTACAAATAAAAATCTGTTTTTCTAAAATCAAAAACTCTGACAGCAGATTAGTTTTCTGATTTATTATAAATGTCATATGGATATATGGGCATTGTGCAAATGTTTTAAAACATCTCTAATTGTGTGGAATACTTATAAAATATTCACACTATTGTGATCCTGTTCATATTTTTTATTCTGGGTTCTTCTGTACAGTACATTTTTCAGCATCTTTTCGTTCCACAATTTTTGCGCTATTTCAACAAATCATATATGAAAACCTTCAGCTCATTAAGGACAATTCTGCTATGACTTTTGGTATTGTTACAACTTTAGCTTTTTGAAATATTTAGCCTTTTCTGTCATTTTTTTTCTCATAGAAAATGAATTGAGCTCATTTTACATCCTTCAGATCTTTAGATGTGTTTACAACTTTTACTGCTCCTTTCACATTTTATTCTGCTTTAGCTTCTTTCAGCTTCCTTCTGCAAAAAAAAAACAACAAAAAAACCCGCTACCTTCAGCTAATTGCAGCTGTTTTTTCAGCTGTTTTGCGCTTCTTTTTCAGCTTTATTCTACTACAATATTTTGTGCTTCTTCTAACTTCTGTCTGCTGATTTCAGCTTGTTATACGCCATTTAGTTTTTTCTGCTAGTTTCAGCATTTTCTGCTATTTCAACAACTTTTTATTTACATCTTTTAAAAAAGGTCAAACCCTTTTTAAACCGTTGTGACTTGGAGAAGGCTGTTCATGCTTTTATCAGTTCTAGGCTCGATTATTGTAACGCTCTGTATGTTGGTGTGCCTCAGTCAACACTGAGCCGCCTCCAGCTTGTTCAGAATGCAGCAGCTCGCCTTTTAACCAACACTCCTAGATGGGACCACATCACACCTGTTTTATTCTCACTACATTGGCTTCCTGTCCGTTTTAGGATAGATTTTAAACTTTTATTATTTGTTTTTAAAGCTCTGAATGGCCTCGCTCCTACTTATATAACGGAGTTGTTAAGTTTCCCCGCCCGCTCCAGGTCTCTGAGGTCAGATAGCCAACTCTTGCTCTCTGTTCCACGGACAAAATATAAACGTTGGGGTGACCGTGCCTTTTCTGCGGCCGCACCTCGACTCTGGAATACACTCCCACTTGAGCTACGCCAGATTACTGAACTTGGCCCTTTTAAATCAAAGCTTAAGACTTTTTTATTCAAACTGGCTTTTAGTAATTAAATATGTGGTGACATTTCTGGTTTTATTTTTGCTTTTATGTTGTGTTTTTCTTGATTTTTAATCTGTCTTTTTAAGTATTGCACTGTTTTTTGTTAAGCACTTTGGTCACCACCACCGTGGTTGTGTAAAGTGCTATATAAATGAATAAATGAATGAATGAAATGAACAACTATTTAGCTGTTTTATGCTAATTTTAGCATTTTCAGCTAATTCCACATTTTTTGCACTCATTTCAGCTTTTTTCAGCCTGTTTCAGCAACAATGCGCTCTCTCCACTTCCTAGTGGTAATTTAAGCTTATTTCTGCTATTTTAGCTACTTTTCAGTATAAACTTTATTACTTTTCAGTAGTTTTTACTTATTTCTGCCATTTTCAGATACTTTCCACATTTTGGTGCTCATTTCTGCTTATTTCAGCCAAATTGTGCACAATTGTGCTTTTTCCATTTCCTTTTGGTAATTTAAGCTTCTTTCTGCCTTTTTTTTAGCTACTATTCATCTTTTTTTCCTGCTTTTTTCCAGATAATTTCCACCTTTTTTTGTGCTAATTGCTGCTTCTTGTAGCATAATTGGGCAAACACGTTCTTTCTGCTTTCTTCGGCTACTTTAAGCTTGTTCTAACTTTCAGCTACCCCCCCCCCCTTTTTGTTGTATTTTTTTTTTTGCTAATTTCTGTTGCTTTCAAGTAAATTCATAATTTTGTGGTAATTTCTGCTACTTTCAGATTTTTTTTCTGCTAGCTTAAACATTTTCTCCCTTTTCAGCTAATTTCAGCTATTGTTTGCTAATTTCAGTTTTTTTAAGTTATTTTCAGCTATTTTTTTTTCTGCAAATTCTTCAGCAATAAGCATTCACACTGCATTTTTTGAAGGAAATGCAATTTCTTTAGTTTCATCTTACTTTGCTCCCAAAATCTGGCTTTTTGGATTGAACGGATAAAAACTTGAGCAATGACTCAAAATGTGTGCACGGTCCATTAGTGATAGTTTGTTTTCACTTGTAAGAAACCTTGTCAATCAAATAAAACAAAATGTAAACATTTGCTTTATAAATGTAAATTGTTGCCATATGTTGCGTACTTTTTGCAACTGGTGAGCAACAAATTACCCTCACCCCTATGCAAAAATTGCTTTATTTTGTTTTTTATTTTATTATAAAACTGGACATGGTTTCACAAAAAGGAACATCTATCAAATACATGAACTGTGCAGACCATAAAGTAACAAAAAATACAAGGGTCACTAAAGGCTAAGTCAGGAAATCTGACATTTTAAAACGAGAAGTGTATGTACCCTGTTTAGGTGACCTTTGTTACCAAACTAAACAATTTAAAATATTGACAGCAGTGTCTAAGCCCCCCCTAATCATTTACCCACATGGTGTAAGAGTCAGTTATTGCATATTTAAATAAATGTGTTCAGATGTGACTGTAGGTGTAATGTCTTCATGCACACAGCAGAATCAAGCAGCATTACCTAAACTGATGTCTGACTTAAGTGCAGTGCTGTGAGAGTCATGTGCATGCAGCGCAGTGCGACTGTCGGGCTCGGTGAGCTTCCCAAGGTCAAGCTTGTGCGGTGTCAGTGCAGCTCCTGCACCACAGAGCCAAACTTACTCCTCCCTCCTTCCTTACAAGCTCCTGTCTCTGACTGGATGCATCAAAAAGTCACTGTTGTCTGTTTCAAAGTCATTTCTATCCTTTTCATGCAGAGTTTCAGTGGAAAACATTGAGCTGGAGTTTTCCTCCTTGTACGTCCGAACCAGATCCTTGGAGGAGAAAGTTCAAGGCGACCAGGAGTTGGTGCTGCAGCTGGAGCCCTTTCTGCAGGTGAAGCAGCAGCACTCACGTAACACACTATACATGCAGACACACGTGCAGGGATCTGGATCCAGGACACTGCACACTGAAGTTGCTAACTCCGCAGCTCCAGATAATGACATCTATAAACAGCTATTGCGTTTTTAAAAATGCCCTTTTGTTGTTCTCAGAGCGCAGCACAGACCCTTCAGGACTTAAAGAGACGCAGGCTGGACCTGCGTAAAGAGGGGAACGCACTCATAGATTTCTTTTGTGAAGACAAGGACACCTTCAAGTTGGATGAGTGTTTCCGAATATTTCAAGACTTCTGCATTAAATTCAACAAAGCTGTTAAGGTCAGTGCTCCTATGCCTCTTGTACTTTGTACTTCATCTGACTTTACAGATATTACAGATGGCTTCAGACATCTTTAACAGCACTGAACATACAGCACAAATTATCTGCTTAGTAATGGCACATTGACTGACTGGCAACGTCTTTGCTTAAGCAGCATCTCACTGGGCTGCGACTGATACTAGTTGTACAACAGGATTCTCAAAGAAATCGCCAGAATGTCATAAAACGATCGCAGGGTTCTGAATTTCTTCAAAGAGTCTTGTAAAATCGGATGATTTTGTGGTGAAATTGGTTGGAAGTATCAGTTTGGAAATTCTATTACCGTAATTGAAATACCGTAGTTCCTTGTTTATTGCATGGGTTACGTTCTGGATCCTTCACCCCACAATAAGTGAAAATCCGCAAAGTAGGTACGCTATATTTATTTTATTGTTTATATATATTTTAAGACTGTATAAACCCTTCCCACACACTTGCAGTGTTGTAAACTCTTAAACCTACATTATTTTAACAATATACGTACAGTATATATATAATACAGTAACTATGTACTGCAAAATTTTAAATGGGTACTAACCAGCCTTGGTCCAGTTCTGGTCCGGTTCTGATCGGCTCTCTGCAGCCATTGAGCACCAAGACGCTTTTTAGAGAGAGCCGCACCTTTGGATAGCCCACACAAAACCACACAATGGCCAGAAGCACTGTTGACTTCTGGGTAATGTAGGTCTTTATTGAGAGAAAACTACAAAATGGCAGCGCCTTTCCAAAGTATTTTTTGTTAACTTTTTACTGTATCCTTTACCGTTCCAATCACGTAAGTAATATTAAAGTTGACAATCGTGTGTTTTGTACTATCTTACTTCGAAAAAACACAAAAGAGGGAATCAGCAAAAGTCAAATAGCAAAGTAGCAAGGGACTACTGTCGTTACTTTTTGTTTGATGATGAGCATATGAGTGGATGTCCCCATGATCTGATGAAGCCTCTGACATGTTCCCACCTCTCTGCTTCCCTCAGGACAACACAGACCGTGAGCTGAAGGAAGCAGCCAGGCAGCGCCGGTTGAAAGAACTGGAAGAAAGGCGTTTAGCGTGGTCGGCCGAGGACCACAGCACCATCTTTGGTCGCAGCAGCAGTGAGAATGACATGGAGATGCTCACCAAGGAAGGCCTTCTGGACTTCTTCCAGAAGAGGTCTCAGAGTCCACACAGCCCACTTGGACGTTCTGCCAGCGCTCGCCGTTACCGCCACACCATGACTTCCATAGCAGATCGTGAACTTCAGGGGTACCTCGAGCTGTTTGGAAGCACCAAGGATCCCACTGATTATTCCAAGTTTTACAGCCTACCTCGGTCTGGTCGTCCTTACCAGCGGAGAACAACCCCGTGGATTTTAGGCCAGGATGACAATCGTGAGCTCGGCTGCGACAGACAAGTGACATCTCCACACGCAAAAACTGAACCTATAAACTCAACAGACAGCTTCTCCTCCTTTGGGCTGAACGATAACGAGGATGTATTTGACAACAATAATTACTCTACCGTTTCCGAGGGAAGTGTTCTGCCTCGTTCCTTTTGTGTCTTTCAGAAGCCCTCCTGTCTTCCTAACCCAACAGTTCCTGGACACATCAATGTTAGTGTGGAGAAGCACACATTAGTCCAAGCTCCTCAAGCTTTTAACCTTCCTAGTCCAAACAACAATACGGATCATGTGCACTTTGGCAAACATTGTGATGTGGTGGTAACAGAACTGGAAAATGAGATGCGCTCACCTCAAAAAGATCAGGAGCATCTTCAACATGAACATGTTTTAGAGAAAAGAGCAGATCCAGAGGCAGTGCAGGAAGATAAAGTAGATGTTCCCTCACAGACTGAAAGGGAGAAGGAAGAAGACTACAGCACAGTTTCATCAACATCCTGCGATACTCCCCTCCCACTAGATACCTCTGCATCCAGTAAGAAACCAGTGTTTTACATCCCAGACTGCACAGAAACAGACTGCTCTGTTGCCTTGGATTACTCTGAGGCTGAAAGCTCACCTCTTACAAAAGAAGGACTTCCTCTAAGAACTGACTGCTGTAATGACCAGCAAAGCCAACGCGATCCAAACTATTTGTCCTCTAACTTGGAGTCTACTTCACCCAATGCCCAGTCCGTCTCAACCACTGAGCTCCCAGTGTCCGAACATGTAGATGCAACATCCGTGACTCCGCCTCTGAACACGGAAGAGTGGGACACCGAGAGCTGTGACACAGCTGAAGGCAAACAGGGTGAAGACGCTCAGAGAAACGGCAGAAAAGCAGTGCACACCAAGAGCAACAAAGTGACAAAGAGCACTGGAGGTCGAGGAGTGCGAACGCTGATCAGCGGCGAGAGCCAAAGCTTGAGGAAAGTTGTGCCCATCAACAAGCTCACCAGGACGGGCACCAGCAAACGAGCAGAGAGACCTTCGGAGCAAGACGGTGGAGAAACACGCCGACATGTCCGTGATCAGAGCACTCCCGCGAGAGGAAGAGCCGAGAAGACGACGAGACCTCATCGGCACTCGAGTGTACCTCCTGATGAGTCCAAACTCCAGAGGGGCGATGGCCTCTCGGGCAGCATTTCTCGACAGGCACGCGATCCAACACCAAGGAAAGCTTCCCTACACAAACCGAGTGCCAAACCCCTGAGGAACATCCCGAAGCCCGCGGCCGAGGAGAAAATGTGCCGCTCCACCATGAGAGCTCTTGCTCAGGCTCAAGCTCAGAGCCAGGGCGGTGCTTCTTCTGAAAATAGCATCTCACAAGCAAGCAATTCAAAAACCTCCTCGGATGTCCCCAGCTTTGCCCGTAACACCGTGGCTTCGTCTTCCAGGAGCCAAAAGGAACTAGGACCCACTTCTGCCCCCTCCACTCCATCTCGTAGCCCCTCAGTCCTTGGTAGAAAAACCTCCACAAAGCAGAGTCAGACTGTTCCCACCAGCGAAGAGCCACAGGTGACCAACCTGAGACGGGTCCAAAGCGTGAAGGCGACCAGCCGCAGCGCCCATCGCAGCATGACTCCACCTCCAACACAGGAGGATATTCGAAAGACCAACAGCTTCTCTGAAAAGTCTGTGCAGAGCAGAGACTTGTTGGTGTCCGTCAGAGTCACGAAGCCGAGCTGGAAATGAAACCAGATGTGTTGGAACCTGAAAGCAGAGAAAACTAATTCATTTTGAATAGTGACATTTACTGTGTTCTCATCACAACATGCACAGTATCAGAATTCAAATAGCAAATTGTAGTTACAGTTCAGATTCTGAAGTGGGGTTCTGTTGAAGGTTTAATCTAATTGGTTAATCATGATGTACCTAAAAATTCCCGCCCTGAGTTATTATGACAGGTCGGGTCAGAATCGGGGCTTAATTTGAGCCGGAACAGGATCCGGGAACTCTCTTAATTTGACAAGGTACGTTCCGGCAACTGTTGGTTCGGATCCGGTAACTCAAATCTCCGCCCCTAAAAGTCCAAAGTCAGGGATAAAGTCTATTTTCATATAAAAATAAATAAATATATATACACATGTACTCCCCGAGTTACGAACGAGTTCCGTTCCTACGCCCATTCGTAAGTCGAAAATTGCAGTAAGTTGGAAGTACACACTAGCCGCCACTTATACATGTACATGTACGGTACTGTACAGTTACCAAGCACTTAGCCTATCCTAACACAGTACTCTACATAATTATCAAAAAACATACAGTACATTTGGAGCCATAATGAAGGAAAAAAATTGTTAATTTCTTTCTGGGAGCTGGTGAAGCCTGCCTCCGTCTGTTAGCATGTTAGCTCATTGCACGTCCAAGCTCTGCAGCTTCCAGCTGCTTCACGCGATCCAAACTGTTTACAGTAAGGCCTGGTAGCATGTTAGCTCCATACATTTAGAGCCATAATGAAAGGAAAAAAGAGTTAATAACTTACTGGGAGCTGGTGAAGCCGTTCGTCTGTGTTTTAGCATGTTAGCTCGGGGTCCCATGAACATCGGAGTCCGCCAATCCGTTCCTTCGCGTTTTAGCATGTTAGCTCGGGGTCCCATGAACATCGGAGTCCGCCAATCCGTTCCTTCGCGTTTTAGCATGTTAGCTCGGGGTGCCACGAACATCGGAGGCTGCCAATCTGTTCCTTCGCGTTTTAGCATGTTAGCTCGGGGTCCCAGCAACATCCGAGGCCGCCAAGCCGTTCCTCCACCTGAGACATCCACAGAGTTCACCGAGCATTTCCAGCTCATGTATCCGAGCGAGGCAACCTCTGATCGGATACACGGTCCGTCCAAAGCCGGCTGTCGAGGCCGGAGCTAACCGAAGCTAACCGAAAACTGGCGGACACTGCCGTAAACTGGTGGACACTGCCGTAAACTGCGTAAATCGGCTTCTAAATAATAATAATACTTTATTTATAAAGCCTTTTAAAACAACCACAGGTGCAACAAAGTGCTGTACACATAAAATCAATAACATTTAAACACATAAAATAAGATTTTTCTATTTTTTATTTTTTTA
>JBBPBX010058841.1:0-13223 GCA_038048925.1 Garcialebias charrua | reverse complement strand
TATATATATATATATAAAACAAGGTCAGTCTCAATAAAACAATTAGTTCATCTGCATGAGAGATCGGTTATAAAACCAAGTAACTAACTTGATTAATACACAATTCACTCTGGAATTACACAAATAACATTTCATGGAGTTTGACCATTTGAAAAAAACAAATAATTTGATTGGTTTTGTGGTGCACCTAAAAATGCCACCACAATATTTTGTTGTCTAATAATTGTAAAAATATTTCCATGTGCAGTTTATCCTATTTTCTAAAAAAAAAATATATATATATATACAGTATATATACAAGTTATATTTTGTTTGTGGTTGGGCATGTTAATCTGCCTGCATTTACTGTATAGTGCTTTCCTGAGGTGGGGACGGGAGCGGTAATGACGAGGCGGAACCTTTGTTTGGGGGGCGTTGCTTCCAAGTTGGTTTTGGGATGGATTTCCGGTTAGCCTCAAACTCAATCTGGATGCGAACCACAGCGCTACGGTTGTCATTACTGACTTCTATTTTATCATCCTTCAGATTGTGTGTCATCACTGTTGCAGCAGTCCTGACACTCGGGACCTGTAACAGATGGGTTGGCTCTGTCCACTTATTGCAAAACCAGTGAACCAGTTTTTTAGAACCAACATCTATAGTCCAAATTATGACCTAAGGCTTAATTAGTTTGTTTTTAAAGTATGCTTAAAGGGGACCACAGATGCAAAATTCACTTTTTAATGTTTTTTTTACTAAACTTTGGGTATTTACTTCATAAAAAAAACAGTCCTAAGGCCAAAAAAATGCACCCAGTGGTTTATTTACTCTAAGTAGATTTATTTATTTTTGATAAATACACCTGGATTCACACTTCCTGCGGTTATTGACGTCACAACCCGCAGCCAATCACCTCAAACCTGAGTCCAGCCCCTCACCTAGCAACCCCTGGTTAGGCTCAACCCACTTCTGTATTAAACACATGACTGTTGTTTTTCATGATTTCATCTCATCTTTTGTTTATATGTTCTTAATTTCATGTGTACAGCACTTTGTTGCAGCTGTTTTTTTTAAATGGCTTTATAAATAAAGTATAATTGTTATTTTTATGTTTTAGTTCAATTTTTAGTGTATTTGCGATCGCTCCCAACGCGCAGCCGGCAAAAATTAAACGAGCGGACTCCCGGCGTAGGGACCGGCGGCAACGGGACACTGCTTCTGGCGGATGGAGCGGAGCTTCAATTGTACAGCCTCGTTGCAGCGTCCCAGCAGCCTCACAGCAGCGAGGACCTTCTCCTTATGGATTAATTTACGGGAGACACTTGGTGAACTTTGTGTTGTCTTGACTGGAACAGCGATAACTCCCAAAATCGCCACGTGCAACGAGCGGAGCTGGCAAATACCGGAAGAGGAACAAGCTAACATTAGCATCAGATTCGGGAGGTCTAATGCTAAAAGGAGCAGCACATTGCGGCGCGCTCAGACGAGTTTCGGTAAGTTATCTTAAGTTAACACTAACAGTAAGTCAAATGAGTTATAAAAAAAGAGCTAATTTTAAAACAACAACACATTACAGATACTGGCTGTTACAGAGGGCGTAAACAGATCGTTGAAGGGCGTGGACTTCAGAACTTGTATCAGAACCGGTCGCTCAAAACGAAAGTAAAAAATGGCAGATTAAAAAGGGTATAATTGATTATCTAATTATTATTTTGTGCATTAAATTGAAGGAATAGGGTCTGGATATCACACAGAATATATTTTTACAAAATCCAAACAAATTTTAATTGGGTGTTAAGATACCAGATGCATCTCATGGCCTTTAAGTTATTTTAATATTTCCAGTCAGAAAGTTTTCACTTCTGTGTGGACTCTCATGTGCCTGTTTAAACTTATCTTATGACTAAATCTTTGTCCACAAAGTTCACAAGGAAACGGTTTTTCTCCTGTGTGGACTCTCATGTGTGAGTTTAAACTGTACTTCCGACTAAAGCTTTGGACACAAACTTCACAAGGAAACGGTTTTTCTCCTGTGTGGATTGTCATGTGTGTGTTTAAAATTGTCTTCTGATTAAATCTTTGGCCACAAAGTTCACAAGGAAACGGCTTGTCTCCTGTGTGGACTCTCATGTGTCTGTTTAAATCTGTCTTATGACTAAATCTATGTCCACAAAGATCACAAGGAAACGGTTTTTCTCCTGTGTGGATTGCCATGTGTGTGTTTAAATTGTACTTCCGACTAAAGCTTTGGCCACAAAGTTCACAAGGAAACGGTTTTTCTCCTGTGTGGATTGTCATGTGTGTGTTTAAACTGTACTTCTGACTAAATCTTTGGCCACAAAGTTCACAAGGAAACGGTTTTTCTCCTGTGTGGATTGTCATGTGTGTGTTTAAACTGTACTTCCGACTAAAGCTTTGGCCACAAAGTTCACAAGGAAACGGTTTTTCTCCTGTGTGAATTGTCATGTGTATGTTTAAACTGTACTTCTGACTAAATCTTTGGCCACAAAGTTCACAAGGAAACGGTTTTTCTCCTGTGTGGATTGTCATGTGTGTGTTTAAACTGTACTTCCGACTAAAGCTTTGGCCACAAAGTTCACAAGGAAATGTTTTTTCTCCTGTTTGGATGTGTGTGTTTAAACTTGTGTGGACTCTCATGTGTGAGTTTAAATTTGCCTTCTGACTAAATCTTTGGCCACAAATTTCACAAGGAAATGGTTTGTCTCCTGTGTGGACTCTCATGTGTATGTTTAAATGTGCCTTCTGACTAAATCTTTGTCCACAAAGTTCACAAGGAAACGGTTTGTCTCCTGTGTGGACTCTCATGTGTGTGTTTAAATGTGATTTGAAAGTAAATCTTTTACCACAGTCATCACAGCTTAATGATTTTGGTCTTGCCTGGACTTTCATGCATGACTCTACATTTTTCTTCTTTCCAACACATTTCTTATTAAGCAGACATCTTGAAGACTTCACTCCTGAATGACTTGTCATGTGTCTTTGAAGAGTCTGGTTACTGACATACTGCTTACCACACTCAGAGCAGCTCAAAGATTTGTTGACAGTTTTTACCTCTGATTCAGGAGCCCTGCTCTCCTTCCAGTCTTTCATACTGTCTTCACATTCTGATTCAGAGTCTGATGAGTTCTTTATTAGAGAGTCAGGATTGGTCATTTCACCATCCTCTTCATCGTCCTCATTAAGGTCAATCTTTGAAGAGCTGAAAGTGTCTTTGTGACTCTGTAAATCAGGGTTCCTGGTCAGTTTGTTTTAATCCTCCTCACTCTTTAAAAGAAATGCAGTGACAAAAATCCTCATAATGGTCTCCTCCATATTGAGTTGGTCTTCCACCAGACTGGTCCAAGGGTCTTCTCTTCCACTCTATGATAAGAGGCTCTGGGTCCTGCTGGTCCACATCAGGCCTTCAGTCTTGAAGAACTTCTTTTAATCAGCACTAAACATAGACAGGAACCACTGAAACACATGGACATTAAGGACAATGTTACATCAACACACACAAGTGCACGTGTACACGCACACACACAGACGCACACACAATCCTCACAATCATCATCTTCTGTCTGCATATATATTGATAACACCAGCATATTACTCCAAAAAAACAATTTTAAACACAGAAAAAAATACATTTTGTTAGTTTGTTCTGAACAAAGGACCATCTGTGATAGTTTTTTTTAATATAATCATTTTGAATTTATTTATTTATTTTATTCATTCATTTTATAATAAAAATACACAAAACAAAACAATCAACATACAGATAACAAGAAAACAAAAACAAAATATAAAATGAAAGGCGGCAGATGAAGAAAAAATCATATCATATCTGCCCCTTATTCTCTGATAAACAATTCAAACAAACAGATTCCCCTGGGGTCTAAGCCCACATATTTGCGGGCATGACGTCATGCCTATAAATAGTCTCTTTAAACAACACACACCGTGACAGTAACAATTCACCATATTGGAAAATTACTGTAGTAGAATATGATGTCTATTTTCATTTTTGCATTTGGGCCAGGCGAGTGTAAAGAAAAAAAAAACAAAAAAAAAACGACGGAGTCCAGGAAGAATCCCGAAACCCCGCCGATGATTGCCGAACTCTGGAGTGACGTAAAAAAAGGATCCAGTCAGAAGGCAGGAGTAAGTTCGCGATGAAGGCTTATAGTGATGCTGATTTCAGTGAACGTTCCAGTGGCTTTTCTTTAGTTTTTTTTTGCCAAAAGTCAAGTGATCGCTACCTCCTCACTGTCTCCATGACTGAAATGAGGAAATGAATGAATTTGTCAGATTTATTAACAAGGGAATATTAAAAATGACACGAAACAGCAGTTTCGCTCCTTTTTTTCCTATCTCTCTGAGCAGCGGAGATGTGTGTGCGGCGCACACACATCTCCAGCGCGTCTGTCCCACAATGAATACAGAGGACAGCTGATGTCTCCCTGCAGCGGCGCGCTGGAGTGAGACATCATCTGTCCTCTGTATTTATTGTGGGACAGACGTGAGCGTGCACTGCAGGGAGACATCATCTGTCCTCTGTATTTATTGTGGGACAGACGCGAGCGCGCGCTGGAGTGAGATATCATCTGTCCTCTGTATTTATTGTGGGACAGACGCGCTGCAGGGAGACATCATCTGTCCTCTGTATTTATTGTGGGACAGACGTGAGCGTGCACTGGAGTGAGATATCATCTGTCCTCTGTATTTATTGTGGGACAGACGCAAGCGCGCACTGCAGGGAGACATCAGCTGTCCTCTGTGTTTATTGTGGGACAGACGCGCTGAAGGGAGACATCATCTGTCCTCTGTATTTATTGTAGGACAGACACGAGCGCGCACTGCAGGGAGACATCAGCTGTCCTCTGTATTTATTGTGGGACAGACGCGCTGCAGGGAGACATAATCTGTCCTCTGTATTTATTGTGGGACAGACGCAAGCGCGCACTGCAAGGAGACATCAGCTGTCCTCTGTGTTTATTGTGGAACAGACGTGAGCGCGCGTTGCAGGGAGACATCAGCTGTCCTCTGTGTTTATTGTGGGACAGACGCGCTGAAGGGAGACATCATCTGTCCTCTGTATTTATTGTAGGACAGACACGAGCGCGCACTGCAGGGAGACATCAGCTGTCCTCTGTATTTATTGTGGGACAGACGCGCTGCAGGGAGACATAATCTGTCCTCTGTATTTATTGTGGGACAGACGCAAGCGCGCACTGCAAGGAGACATCAGCTGTCCTCTGTATTTATTGTGGGACAGACGCGCTGCAGGGAGACATCAGCTGTCCTCTGTATTTATTGTGGGACAGACGCGCTGCAGGGAGACATCAGTTGTCCTCTGTATTTATTGTGGGACAGACGCGCTGCAGGGAGACATCAGCTTCCTCTGTATTTATTGTGGGACAGACGCGAGCGTACACTGCAGGGAGACATCAGCTGTCCTCTGTATTTATTGTGGGACAGACGCAAGCGTGCACTACAGGGAGACATCATATGTCCTCTGTATTTATTGTGGGACAGACGTGAGCGCGCGTTGGAGTGAGATATCATCTGTCCTCTGTATTGATTGTGGGACAGACGCGAGCGTGCACTGCAGGGAGACATCATCTGTCCTCTGTATTTATTGTGGGACAGACGCGAGCGTGCACTGCAGGGAGACATCATCTGTCCTCTGTATTTATTGTGGGACAGATGCGAGCGTGCACTGCAGGGAGACATCATCTGTCCTCTGTATTCATTGTGGGACAGACGCGAGCGCGCGCTACAGGGAGACAATCTGTCCTCTGTATTTATTGTGGGACAGACATGCTGCAGGGAGACATCAGCTGTCCTCTGTATTTATTGTGGGACAGACGCGAGCGTGCACTGCAGGGAGACATTATATGTCCTCTGTATTTATTGTGGGACAGACGTGAGCGCGCGTTGGAGTGAGATATCATCTGTCCTCTGTATTTATTGTGGGACAGACGCGAGCGTGCACTGCAGGGAGACATCATCTGTCCTCTGTATTTATTGTGGGACAGACGCGAGCGTGCACTGCAGGGAGACATCATCTGTCCTCTGTATTTATTGTGGGACAGACGCGAGCGTGCACTGCAGGGAGACATCATCTGTCCTCTGTATTTATTGTGGGACAGACGCGAGCGCGCGCTGCAGGGAGACATAATCTGTCCTCTGTATTTATTGTGGGACAGACATGCTGCAGGGAGACATCAGCTGTCCTCTGTATTTATTGTGGGACAGACGCGAGCGTGCACTGCAGGGAGACATCTGTCCTCTGTATTTATTGTGGGACAGACGCGAGCGTGCACTGCAGGGAGACATCATCTGTCCTCTGTATTTATTGTGGGACAGACGCGAGCGCGCGCTGCAGGGAGACATAATCTGTCCTCTGTATTTATTGTGGGACAGACATGCTGCAGGGAGACATCAGCTGTCCTCTGTATTTATTGTGGGACAGACGCGCTGCAGGGAGACATCAATCTGTCCTCTGTATTTATTGTGGGACAGACGCAAGCGCGCACTGCAGGGAGACATCAGCTGTCCTCTGTATTTATTGTGGGACAGACGCGCTGCAGGGAGACATCAGCTGTCCTCTGTATTTATTGTGGGACAGACGCGCTGCAGGGAGACATCAGTTGTCCTCTGTATTTATTGTGGGACAGACGCGCTGCAGGGAGACATCAGCTTCCTCTGTATTTATTGTGGGACAGACGCGAGCGTACACTGCAGGGAGACATCAGCTGTCCTCTGTATTTATTGTGGGACAGACGCAAGCGTGCACTACAGGGAGACATCATATGTCCTCTGTATTTATTGTGGGACAGACGTGAGCGCGCGTTGGAGTGAGATATCATCTGTCCTCTGTATTGATTGTGGGACAGACGCGAGCGTGCACTGCAGGGAGACATCATCTGTCCTCTGTATTTATTGTGGGACAGACGCGAGCGTGCACTGCAGGGAGACATCATCTGTCCTCTGTATTTATTGTGGGACAGATGCGAGCGTGCACTGCAGGGAGACATCATCTGTCCTCTGTATTCATTGTGGGACAGACGCGAGCGCGCGCTACAGGGAGACAATCTGTCCTCTGTATTTATTGTGGGACAGACATGCTGCAGGGAGACATCAGCTGTCCTCTGTATTTATTGTGGGACAGACGCGAGCGTGCACTGCAGGGAGACATTATATGTCCTCTGTATTTATTGTGGGACAGACGTGAGCGCGCGTTGGAGTGAGATATCATCTGTCCTCTGTATTTATTGTGGGACAGACGCGAGCGTGCACTGCAGGGAGACATCATCTGTCCTCTGTATTTATTGTGGGACAGACGCGAGCGTGCACTGCAGGGAGACATCATCTGTCCTCTGTATTTATTGTGGGACAGACGCGAGCGTGCACTGCAGGGAGACATCATCTGTCCTCTGTATTTATTGTGGGACAGACGCGAGCGCGCGCTGCAGGGAGACATCATCTGTCCTCTGTATTTATTGTGGGACAGACAGCTGCAGGGAGACATCAGCTGTCCTCTGTATTTATTGTGGGACAGACGCGAGCGCGCACTGCAGGGAGACATCATCTGTCCTCTGTATTTATTGTGGGACAGACGCGAGCGCACTGCAGGGAGACATCATCTGTCCTCTGTATTTATTGTGGGACAGACGCGAGCGCGCGCTGCAGGGAGACATCATCTGTCCTCTGTATTTATTGTGGGACAGACACGCTGCAGGGAGACATCATCTGTCCTCTGTATTTATTGTGGGACAGACGCGAGCGCGCGCTGCAGGGAGACATCAGCTGTCCTCTGTATTTATTGTGGGACAGACGCGAGCGCACGCTGCAGGGAGACATCAGCTGTCCTCTGTATTTATTGTGGGACAGACGCGAGCGCTGCAGGGAGACATCAGCTGTCCTCTGTATTTATTGTGGGACAGACGCGAGCGCACGCTGCAGGGAGACATCAGCTGTCCTCTGTATTTATTGTGGGACAGACGCGAGCGCGCGCTGCAGGGAGACATCAGCTGTCCTCTGTATTTATTGTGGGACAGACGCGAGCGCGCGCTGCAGGGAGACATCAGCTGTCCTCTGTATTTATTGTGGGACAGACGCGAGCGCGCGCTGCAGGGAGACATCAGCTGTCCTCTGTATTTATTGTGGGACAGACGCGAGCGTGCACTGCAGGGAGACATCAGCTGTCCTCTGTATTTATTGTGGGACAGACGCGCTGCAGGGAGACATCAGCTGTCCTCTGTATTTATTGTGGGACGGACGCGAGCGTACACTGCAGGGAGACATCAGCTGTCCATCCATCCATCCATTTTCTTCCGCTTATCCGGGGTCGGGTCGCGGGGGTAGCAGCCTAAGTAGGGAGGCCCAGACTTCCCTCTCCCCAGCCACTTGGAGCAGCTCCTCTGGGGGAATCCCAAGGCGTTCCCAGGCCAGCCGAGAAACATAGTCCCTCCAGCGTGTCCTGGGTCTTCCTCTGGGTCTCCTCCCGGTGGGACATGCCCGGAACACCTCACCAGGGAGGCGTCCAGGAGGCATCCTAACCAGATGCCCGAGCCACCTCAACTGGCTCCTCTCGATGTGGAGAAGCAGCGGCTCTACTCCGAGTCCCTCCCGGATGACTGAGCTTCTCACCCTATCTCTAAGGGAGAGTCCAGCCACCCTGCGGAGAAAACTCATTTCAGCCGCTTGTATCCGAGATCTTGTTCTTTCGGTCATAACCCAAAGCTCATGACCATAGATGAGGGTGGGAACGTAGATCGATCGGTAAATTGAGAGCTTTGCCTTTTGACTCAGCTCTCTCTTCACCACGACAGACCGGTACAGCGCCCGCTTCACTGCGGACGCTGCACCTATCCGCCTATCGATCTCACGCTCCAGTTTTCCCTCATTCGTGAACAAGATCCCGAGATACTTAAACTCCTCCACTTGGGGCAGGACCTCCTCCCCGACCCGGAGAGGGCATGCTACCCTTTTCCGGCTCAAGACCATGGCCTCGGATTTGGAGGAACTGATCCTCATCCCGGCCGCATCGCATTCAGCTGCAAACCGCTCCAGTGAAAGCTGTAGATCACGAGCTGATGAAGCCAATAGGACCACATCATCTGCAAAAAACAGAGAAGCGATTCTAAGGCCACCAAAACGGATCCTCTCAACACCTTGGCTGCGCCTAGAAATTCTGTCCATAAAAGTTATAAACAGAATCGGTGACAAAGGGCAACCTTGGCGGAGTCCAACTCTCACCGGAAACGAGCCTGACTTACTGCCGGCAATGCGGACCAAGCTCTGACACCGGTCGTACAGGGACCTAACAGCCCATATCAATGGGCCTGGTACCCCATACTCCCGGAGTACCCCCCACAGAACCCCCCGAGGGACGCGGTCGAATGCCTTTTCCAAGTCTACAAAGCACATGTAAACTGGTTGGGCAAACTCCCACGCACCCTCCAGGACCCTGTTGAGGGTGTAGAGCTGGTCTAGTGTTCCACGACCAGGACGAAAACCACACTGCTCCTCCTGAATCCGAGGTTCGACTATCCGACGGACCCTCCTCTCCAGAACCCCTGAATAGACCTTACCAGGGAGGCTTAAGAGTGTGATCCCTCTATAGTTGGAACACACCCTACGGTCCCCCTTTTTGAATAGGGGAACCACCACCCCAGTCTGCCAATCCAAGGGAACTGCCCCCGATGTCCACGCGATATTGCAGAGTCGCGTAAGCCAACACAACCCCACAACATCCAGAGCCCTAAGGAACTCAGGACGAATCTCATCCACCCCCGGAGCCTTGCCACCGCGGAGCTTTTTAACCACCTCGGCGACCTCAGCACCAGAGATTGGAGAGCCCGACCCAAAGTCCCCAGGCTCCGCTTCCTCAGTGGAAGACGTGCCAGTAGGATTGAGGAGGTCTTCGAAGTACTCCGCCCACCGACTCACAACATCCCGAGTTGAGGTCAACAGCACGCCATCCCCACCATAAATGGTGTTGGTCGCGTACCGCTTTCCCCCCCTGAGACGCCGGATGGTGGACCAGAATCGCCTCGAAGCCGTACGGAAGTCATTCTCCATGGCCTCTCCGAACTCCTCCCACGCCCGAGTTTTTGCCTCAGCAACCACCCGAGCCGCATGCCGCTTGGACTGCCGGTACCTATCTGCTGCTTCCGGGGTCCCACAGGCCAAAAAGGCCCAATAGGACTCCTTCTTCAGCTTGACAGCATCCCTCACCGCCGGTGTCCACCACCGGGTTCGAGGGTTGCCACCACGACAGGCACCAACAACCTTGCGGCCACAACTCCGATAAGCTGCCTCGACAATAGAGGCGCGAAACATGGCCCACTCGGGCTCAATGTCCCCCGCCTCCCTCGGAACGTGTTCAAAGCTCTCCCGGAGGTGGGAGTTAAAGCTCCGTCTTACGGGAGACTCTGCCAGACGTTCCCAGCAGACCCTCACAATACGTTTGGGTCTGCCAGGTCTGACCGGCATCCTCCCCCACCATCGGAGCCAACTCACCACCAGGTAGTGGTCAGTTGACAGCTCTGCCCCTCTCTTCACCCGAGTGTCCAGGACATGCGGCCGCAGATCAGATGAGACGACAACAAAGTCGATCATTGAACTACGACCTAGGGTGTCCTGGTGCCAAGAGCACATATGGACACCCTTATGCCTGAACATGGTGTTCGTTATGGACAATCCATGACGAGCACAGAAGTCCAACAACAGAACACCACTCGGGTTCAGATCAGGGGGGCCGTTCCTCCCAACCACACCCCTCCAGGTCTCACTGTCATTGCCCACGTGAGCGTTGAAGTCCCCCAGCAGAACAAGGGAGTCCCCAGGAGGCGCACCCTCCAATACCCCCTCCAAGGACTCCAAAAAGGGTGGGTAATCTGCGCTGCCGTTCGGCGCATAGGCACAAACAACAGTCAGAGCCCGTCCCCCCACACGTAGGCGAAGGGAGGCTACCCTCTCGTTCACCGGGGTGAACCCCAACGTACAGGCACCAAGATGGGGGGCAACAAGTATGCCCACTCCTGCTCGGCGCCTCTCACCAGGGGCAACTCCAGAGTGGAAGAGTGTCCAACCCCTCTCAAGGAAACTGGTTCCAGAGCCAGAGCCATGCGTTGAGGTGAGTCCGACTATTTCTAGCCGGAACCTCTCAACCTCACACACTAGCTCAGGCTCCTTCCCCACCAGAGAGGTGACATTCCATGTCCCAATGGCCAGCTTCTGTAGCCGAGGATCAGACCGCCAGGGTCCCCGCCCTCGGCCACCACCCATTCCACAATGCACCCGACCCCTTTGGCCCCTCCCACAGGTGGTGAGCCTATGGGAAGGGGGACCCACGTCTCCTCTTCGGGCTGTGCCCGGCCGAGCTCCATGGCTGTCCTCTGTATTTATTGTGGGACAGACGCGAGCGTGCACTGCAGGGAGACATTATATGTCCTCTGTATTTATTGTGGGACAGACGCGAGCGTGTACTGCAGGGAGACATCATCTGTCCTCTGTATTTATTGGGGGACAGACGTGAGCGCGCGCTGGAGTGAGATATCATCTGTCCTCTGTATTTATTGTGGGACAGACGCGAGCGCGCACTGGAGTGAGATATCATCTGTCCTCTGTATTTATTGTGGGACAGACGTGAGCGTGCACTGCAGGGAGACATCATCTGTCCTCTGTATTTATTGTGGGACAGACGCGAGCGCGCGTTGCAGGGAAACATCATCTGTCCTCTGTATTTATTGTGGGACAGACATGCTGCAGGGAGACATCATCTGTCCTCTGTATTTATTGTGGGACAGACATGAGCGCGCGCTGCAGGGAGACATCAGCTGTCCTCTGTATTTATTGTGGGACAGACGCGAGCGCGCACTGCAGGGAGACATCAGCTGTCCTCTGTATTTATTGTGGGACAGACGCGAGCGCGCGCTGCAGGGAGACATCAGCTGTCCTCTGTATTTATTGTGGGACAGACGCGAGCGCGCGCTGCAGGGAGACATCAGCTGTCCTCTGTATTTATTGTGGGACAGACGCGCTGCAGGGAGACATCAGCTGTCCTCTGTATTTATTGTGGGACAGACGCGAGCGCGCCTGCAGGGAGACATCAGCTGTCCTCTGTATTTATTGTGGGACAGACGCGAGCGCGCACTGCAGGGAGACATCAGCTGTCCTCTGTATTTATTGTGGGACAGACGCGAGCGCGCGCTGCAGGGAGACATCAGCTGTCCTCTGTATTTATTGTGGGACAGACGCGAGCGCGCGCTGCAGGGAGACATCAGCTGTCCTCTGTATTTATTGTGGGACAGACGCGAGCGCGCGCTGCAGGGAGACATCAGCTGTCCTCTGTATTTATTGTGGGACAGACGCGAGCGCACGCTGCAGGGAGACATCAGCTGTCCTCTGTATTTATTGTGGGACAGACGCGAGCGCGCGCTGCAGGGAGACATCAGCTGTCCTCTGTATTTATTGTGGGACAGACGCGAGCGCACGCTGCAGGGAGACATCAGCTGTCCTCTGTATTTATTGTGGGACAGACGCGAGCGCGCGCTGCAGGGAGACATCAGCTGTCCTCTGTATTTATTGTGGGACAGACGCGAGCGCGCGCTGCAGGGAGACATCAGCTGTCCTCTGTATTTATTGTGGGACAGACGCGAGCGCGCGCTGCAGGGAGACATCAGCTGTCCTCTGTATTTATTGTGGGACAGACGCGAGCGCACGCTGCAGGGAGACATCAGCTGTCCTCTGTATTTATTGTGGGACAGACGCGAGCGCGCGCTGCAGGGAGACATCAGCTGTCCTCTGTATTTATTGTGGGACAGACGCGAGCGCGCGCTGCAGGGAGACATCATCTGTCCTCTGTATTTATTGTGGGACAGACGCGAGCGCGCACTGGAGTGAGATATCATCTGTCCTCTGTATTTATTGTGGGACAGACGTGAGCGCGCACTGGAGTGAGATATCATCAGTGACTGCAGTGCCCCTGCAGTCAAAAACAATGAGAGAAAATGAGATGCATACAGTATTTATAAACAATATACAATTATGCCATACTTATTACTTTCACATACCTATAATATATCAAGAATAAATATGTCACAGTTTTAGATTTTGTATAAAAGAGCAAAGTCAAAGTACCTCAAAATGCCTCTTTCAGTTTGCTTTTCTATGACCTCTATTCAAAATTCATATTTCATGTTCAGTGTTACAAATAAGATATTTATTTG
>JBBPBX010058840.1:0-18954 GCA_038048925.1 Garcialebias charrua | reverse complement strand
GGGCAGAGCATCAGGTTTACAAAACTTCCAGGTGAATTAAGATAAGATGGCCTGTCAAGGCCCATCAGGGAGCCAAATTCAGATAAACATGGTTGTTTTTGAGACAGGCAGAACTTTTACTGACTTCTCCCTTGAGTCTGTGTTGGTCCACTCTGTTCTGAACGTCCAAATTAAATGGCCACACCAGTGGACCTTGCCTGAGAGTAATCCCCAAGATCTGATCTATCCTTCCAAAAGCAACTGAGTCCGGGTGCCTGAGGCAGGAACCAAGCCATCATATAAGGCAAACAGCCTGATCAGGCCCAAATTTGCTGCCGACGACTTCCTTGATTGTAGATGAATCAAGAACCAGCCGAATCCAAAAAGCAGGAAACCAGTTATAAATCCAATTATATATGTGTCCTGATAATCAACGAATGACAGCTGAGATAGACACATCATCAAGTAGATGAGATATCCAGCTGTGTGTGTGCCAACAGAGCAAATCGGCTCACCTAAAGCCTGTCTTCTCTTTGAAGAAATGTTAAATTGTTATCAATTGCGTTGAGGGACCAGCTGATCAAATCCATAGCAGAATTAAGATTCAGAAGATTTGTAGAATAGAGGCTCTAAGTAGTTTCACAAACAGGACAGAGCAAAGCAAAGTGGAGAGGGAGAGGCGGAGAAAAGTGTCTGCCCTTGACAAGAGCAATTGTTGCTGTAATAGCAAGTTTTACCAAAATGGTTGTATCACCTTCCTGTGTATGAGAACGGTGAGAAGTTCAGTTATCAGGGAGAGACTCTGAGTAGAACCGCTGCTCCTCCACATCAAGAGGAGCCAGTTGAGATGGTTGGGGCATCTGGTAAGGAAGCCCCCTGTACGCCTCCCAAGGAGGTGTTTTGGGCATGTCGGACAGGGAGGCGACTCTGTGGAAGACCCAGGACATGCTGGAGAGACTATGTTGTATCGCTTCTTGGGATGGCCAGTGAGATTTTGGTTGTGGCCTTGTGACAGTTTTACAAGTATTGAATTAAAATTTGGTGGATAGTAGCAAATTTGACCAAAATGGTTGTATTGCTTCATGGGATAACCAGTGAGATTTTGGATGTGGCCTTGATGCCACCTCTTGAATTTGCTATTAAAATATTTAAAATGTTATTTATAGTGTAATCTAAAGACCTGTTGGGAGTTGCTCACAACTAAAATTGTCATTGATTTTCCTTTCAGGCCTGTTTAGTCTGCACAAAAAAAGTTAAGCCATTCTTGTTGCAGCAACCTCAAGGTCAAATACATTCAGATTTTGTAATTTCAAGTAATCAAGTACCTAAGATATTACTAGGTCAAATTAACATGTGTCTTCATGTCATTCCTAAATTTTTACAATATTGTTTTCTGGATGACTTCTCCAAGCGCCTGTAAAGTTTTTAATGAATTCAATATTGTGAGAGCTCTTGAACCAAACTCTTGTGGAGGAAATTCTCCTCTCATTGGGTTAATGTCTGATGGGATGTACTCAGCCATGGTACAGATGCACTGATAAATGTATTTCACATAACGCTGAGCCATTAGAGCCTGCTACCATCTGTTGTAAGTGAGCAGACAACATCTGTGAAACCACTGGAATTACACCAAAGCACACGACTAAATGCTGGCGCACACACGGAGATAGACATAAGGAGACAAGGAAGGAGGTCTCCGTTTATGTGTGTTGATGCATTTGTGATGGTTTCAGTGCACGTGTCTTCCCTCAAAGCTATTGATCACATTGTAAAGTAAGTTGCTAATCAGGGGCTGATTGTGATGTTTTATGTATCCTACATACATAACTGCTTGTTCTACAAGACATACACAGAGAAGAACGTACGTGCATACACATCCACACTGTAACACCACTCAACAGAACAGGAACTTTATTGATTCATGCATAATTGGCCTGGGGCCCTTCTTGAGAAAAGAAATATGCATAGCAAGGGAATCACAATGTCAATAAATGGCATACCTATGTGCATGGTGTAACCGTACACTAAGAGCCTGTTAAGACATGTCAGTCGCTGTAAAAACTGGAAATACACCAGCATGCATGGACAATTGCTCTCTGAGAGCTGGCCCATGATTTAGCAGCTTCATTACCATGTCGGCAGCTAAAATTAACCTTTCTGGTAGACTATAGGGTGGGGGTGGAGGTGGGGGGGGTGAGTGTGTGTGTGAAAGAGAGAGAAGTGGCTTAGTGAGAGACAGAAAAGACAGGGTCATCTTGTCATAAACTGAATGTTTCATTTTCTTAACATTTCAATAAAGTAACAAGCAGATGTAAAAAGTGACAATAAATTACTAAGGCTCAAAAAACAAAGCAAACCCCAGTTAAAATGATCTCGTTTGTCAATATTATGTTTTGAAATCACTGAAATGGGTTTTACTAGGATATTTTAAAAGTCCCATTAAATAAACAATGTTCTGACCTTGTTGGCTTGTCCTTAAGATGTTTTATTGGAAAACATGTTGTAAACAAAGTAAGAAATTAAAGCAATAGTATTTATACTGTAGTTTGTAATTTCACTGTACAAACAATAGTTTGAAAAGCACTGGGTATGGGGTTTTGTTTAACCTATTTGGTCATATTGCACAAAGAAAGAAATGATAAATTCACACAAGCAAAATACCTGCATTCACTATTTTCCTAGCCTGGCCCTCGCCATTCCTACGCTGCTCCGCTCAATTCTCATTTCCCTTCACTGCTGGGTCTGGCATTTCTCCCATCCACAAGGATGTCTCCGGTAGGTTTTGACCGGACCAATCAGAGAACAGAAGGCGGAGTTTTGAACGACGTCGACTGACGTCGTCATTCAAAATGGCTGCCGCCACGAAGGAATTTTCAATAAAACAAGGTAAAAAACTATTATTTCTCTGCTGAGAAAAAATAGATTTCATAGCTGACGTTATATCAGAAGTGTTCCTGAGCAATCAGAGAGCAGAAGGCGGAGTTTTGAACGATGTCGACTGACGTCGTCATTCAAAATGGCTGCCGCCACGAACGAATTTTCATCAAAACAAGGTAAAAAACTATTATTTCTCTGCTGAGAAAAAATATAGTTCATAGCTGACGTTATATCAGAAGTGTTCCTGAGCTTAACAGTTCCTAAATCAATTCACGAAATGGTCAAATCTGCTGGATATTAAATAGTTTCGGTTTGATATTTTCCAAACAGCCTCGGGTGCGCTACGAAAATAAATGATAAAAAATCGAATTTTATCTCAAATGTTTCATCTAGGCCAACAGTCAGTAAATTAAAGACATATAATTACACACTGGTGGCAGAAAAAATATCCACCGAGTGGTTTCTGAGCAATTTATCTGATAGCCTGGACCTCGTCAGGCTAAACTAACAAAACTCTGCCTCCTGTTCTCTGATTGGTCCATTCAAAAATCTCCAGGAGAAATCGTTGTCTATGGCAGAGATGCCAGACCCTAGTCCAAAGCGAAGTGAAGGACATGGGTCTGGTATCAACCAGGCTACTATTTTCCTACTATCCAGTAAATTATGGAAAAGGAAAGATGTGTTGTAAAGAGTGGAAACTTACTCGTGCATTATCTCACAAGAACACTGGCTGTGGATTAGTATTGTTATTGTTTTAATTTTTGTCCTATGTATTTTTTTTTTTTACAATGAAAATCTCACATTAGTTTACACAAAAACAAACTCAATATAAATTGTTTTGATTTGGAAAAACAAGCTAATTGTTATTTGTTTTTCTATCCTTAACATGTGGTTTTTTCTTTGTCTTTCACCTGGACCTATATCTGGACCCACAATTCTGTGTTTGTTTGTTTCTCCTTTCTGTCTCCTCAAACCAGCCGTTCAAAGCAGATGGCCGCTTGTCCTGAGCCTGGTTCTGCTGGAGGTTTCTTCCTTTAAAAAGGGAGTTGTTCCTTTCCACTGTTGCCATTGTGCTTGCTCAGGATGGAGGACTACAACGAAGCCAAGATTTAACTTGTCTGCTGGCTTCCTTAGATAGAGAACTTTACTAAGTGGCTTTTCTATGTATGTGAATGTTCATGTAAAGTGCCCTGAGACAACTTTGTTGTGATTTGGTGCTAAATAAACTGAATTGAATTGCTTTCCCTCACATGTGAATGACAGAAAAGTTAAGGAAATAACATTTTTTTCTAAATTTTTATTCAATAATTCATCTCTAAGTTTGATACACAACGTTGCTTGTGTGTGAACCAAGATGATATACACTTCTTTGAGGCCGGATTTTTTCATATTTATAGAGATTTAAAAAATAAATAAAAAAATTGACTTTCCCTTGACAACGACAGTAGCTCTTCTTCCCTCTCCTGCCTTCCTCCTGCTTTTTGTCCTGTGTAACAGAGTCTCTCTTTACACATCTTCCGAATTGTAAATTATTATAGATCTGGTCAGCTGGTCTCTCAATGCAATTGATCAAATTTTCTCGATGAGGGGACCGGGTGCAGGAGAGCCCTCATGCCCTGAAGAGACACACGCAGCTGGATATGTCATGGATTCCTGGTGTGTGTGGAAGATGATGTGCCTATCTGTATTGTCCGTTGAGGACATAGAAGACGCGTACATATTTGGATTTATGATAACAGGGTTTTTCCTTTTTGGAATCTGCGGATACCTGGGATATCGACTAATTAGTAAGACGACGGCAGCAGTTTTGGCAATAGTAAGGCTGCCTGCCTTGTGTGAAGGATTACTCTGTGCTTTGAGCTCTCAGACTGATATGCTTTGTGAGCTGAACCGTAAGCGGGATGCTATTTTTGAGAATTGTGGACCACTTGCAGCTCCTAGGACTCGACAGCATGAAGGAATCGACCTTGGAAAAGGCTAACAAGCACGAACCGGTGGAATATCCACAAATCTGTCTGTTTTGATTCGCCATTGAGTGCACCTGCAGAAGCGAAGGCAGACATGAAATCAGTAGTGTCTGTCCCAAAACAATTGTTTATCTGAATCTGTCCTCCCTGCTGGCCTTGGATAGGCTAACTTATCTCCTATTGCTCCTGGTGCATACGTAAATTAAGAATCTCTGCTTCCCCCCCCCCCAACCGAGGACATCTGTGGACCCTTATCAGAGTGGACTGGCTGAGAGACACTGCAACATCTTTTTAAACTATCTGGAAGTGTTCACAGACAATCTCACCATCTTGTCATCCCCCCACTGCAAAATGTATTATGACCCTCTGTTGCTTTGCTGAGGTAGATTTTTTTTGCCAACTTACACCATGCCCTGTTTCAAGGACACGGTGTGAGAGATCTTTTTTTAAATATACCTTTCTCTCCTCGTGTTTTCTTCCCCTTATCTAAGTGATAAGGGCAGCACTTCATAGAAGCAGCAGCCCCGGTACACTTCTGTCTATCCTTCAGATGGCTGTACGGAACGTATTTTCACTGTGCAATGACAATAAAGTTGATTCTGATTCTGAGATTGTTTATTTTTGAACATTTGATTTTACAGCATATTATGATCAGAGTAGCTATGGGTGAATGTTGTTCTGTGATTTATTTCAATTACTAATCAATAAAAACTTTTCATGAGTAAAATAGTTTATGTGATTTAGATCCAAACTGCTGCTCCCAGTGGCTTGTAACGCTATGGCTTATTGCCTGTGGAGGGGGCAGTAGCTACGTGTCAGACCACCACCAACCACGCATGTTTATTCTCCAGTGACCAGTCTCATTCAGTCTGATTGAAGAACTCCTCCAGATGTTGCTCACTAAATGTCCTCAAGATCTGATGTGGAATTTCAAAATAAAGACCCTCCAAAATTGGACATTTTCCATTGAATCTTCCCTAAGTTGCTGTGTTTGTTGCACGTTCATTAGGATCTTGTAGAAACAGCAAGGGTGAATTTTGAGAATTACAAGAACTTTACTTGTCAATATCAACTAAATCACACACTAAAATCACACACAGTCTTTCCAGTGGATCCTGGAGCATGTTCAGCAGAAGACTATTCAAAACCTGCTGCAAAAACATTTTGGATGGGAGACTGTGACAAAGTGAAGAAGACTCAACACAATCTGCTGGCTTCCTTAGATAGACAACTTTACTAATTTGAATTTAATTAAATTGAATTGAAATAAGTGGTTTCTATCATGCAAGTTATAAATGTAGAAATGTTTCCCAAAATTTCTGGTTATCATTTTGAGTTTATTATTTCATACCAGTTTCCTGCTTATTCTCATTTAATTACCAACTCTTTAATTTAATTTGTTTTATTCTTGTGAAACTGAAGACGTGTTCATTCAAGAAAGATACATGTTGTCACATGTACAGTATGTGTGTGTCGAACCATCAGTGTCCTTAATGTCACCGTAGCTCAATATCAATAGACTGGTAAGCTATTGATTTGCAGTAATTTATAGTTTCATGTGCCAAGATGAGGCGTCTAAAACGAGCTATCCACTTCCCTTTTAAGAGCTCTATTACAATTCACACCAAAGATGGCCCACATGTGTCACTAAGAGCTAATTTACTTCCACCACAGACCATTTAGACAATTACTGAAACACACACAGAAACACTGTGATGGAATGACACTTAACGGACATACATCTTTCTTTTCCCTACACCAGTCCATGACTCACTGAGTTTCTCCCTTCATTATTTTCCATCTCCTCTGCCTAGATCAACCAGTCTCAGATTGATTTATTTATCACACACGATGAAATTACAGCTTCAGTACCTCCGAGTATGTTTCAAAAGGGCATTTAATTTAACATCTAAATTGAAGGAAGAAAATTAAATTGATTCTCTGATGAATGAAACCAGGGCACATTCCATACTAAACAATAACATTTAAAAAGAAAACCTTTTTTTTTTAATTATAAGTATACCAATAATTTTCATTCTTTTAAAGAACTCCGTTATGGCTCATTGCTAAAGTGTGCTAATGTGTTGAAGCTTAAAGCTGCACTATGTAACTTTGTAATGCAGTCTTAACTTTTCTAACAATATATTTTTAACATATTTCTTCACTCTGTCACTATCTACTGACAGACTGATGTTAGACAAAGTAATCTCTGAAAAAAACTATAGTCCCCTTGCTTCTCTATCAGCATTTATAAAAACACAGAGTGACCCGGACAATGACCAGCCAATAAAAACAGAGTTGTTTGTCACGCCCCAACCCACGCCCCCGCCTGTCCCAGCCCCAGCGCCGCGCACGTTCTCATTCAAAGGATTGCAAAGCGATGCAGGACTGATTTGTATGTGACACAAATGTATTAAATATCCCTTCTTCATCCCAGAGCTGGACTTTTCTTTTGTTTTTTTGCCAAAAGTCAAGTGATCGCTTCATCCTTCACTGACAGGAATGAGGAAGTCACGAGCGAATTAAATCATGTCCAACGTGGCTGCGTGAAGCTCTGCTGATTTCAGGGTGTTTTTGTGTTGTTGGACCAGTGCTTCATGGTTTTATTTTATTTTTTAGAACGTTTTATTAACATATAAACACAGAATATTGAAGCGGCTCCGAGCGGACATGCAGCAGGAGGCGGAGCAGAACTCAAGTCCAGCAGAGCACGGACTGTGGCTCCCCCTCAGAGTCATATATGGCTCTGAGGGGGAGGGAGCAGAATGCTTTTCCCTGCTGAAAATATTTCTAAGTCCTGAGCACAACAGAAACTTACATAGTTTAGCTTTAAGGTACTTTCAGCAAACAAATGCTTTTCTAGTATAAAGGTGTTAGCTACAGTCGTATCTGAATACATTACTACTTTGTATGTTACATTGTATCTTTTCTTACTCTTCTCGTTTTAGTGCCAACAGGACTGTCTTCACCTCGATTGGATCCTATAAATGAAACCACCATTCAGATAGACTGGGACCCTCCAGCCCAACTAAATGGACCAAATCCATTATATCAGGTAGGAGTGTTGGCCTTAAGAGGTGTGTGTTTGTGTGTGTGTGTGTGTGTGTGTGTGTGTGTGTGCCTGCCTACTTCCGTGCGTGCATTTGGTTCATATAACGTTTTTACAGATCTTTTCTGGTATAAGCACTACCTAATCAGGACCGCTAGTCCGTTTTAGGACCAATGACCAGCCCTAATATGGCGGGATGCCATTTTTGGGTTAGAGGTTTGGTTTAAAACTAGGGTATGAGTCGAGTTTAGGTTTCAGGTATGTACTGGTTACGGTTAGGTTACAGAAATAACAGGAAATTAATGGAAGTCCATTCACAGTCCTAATAAGGATAGAAATAAAAATCCATGTCTCTGTACGTGTGTTAGCAGGTAACAAAATCTTTTACCTTTGGTTACTATGAATTGTTTTACTCAGTCTGATATATAAGATCTTTTAGCGTACTGTTGGGCGTTCATTTAGCGTATATCTTTGTGTATATTTTAGCTGTTTAGCGTATTTTACATTATTAGAGTTTAGCTTATATTTTAGATCTTTTAGCATTTTGGCTAGCATTCATTTAGCGTATATTAGTGTATATCTTAGAGCCTTGTATACTGTTTCTTTTTACACTTTATAATTTTGCTAATTTGGTGTGTAACTGGGACCTTGAGTATAAAATTTAATTCCATCTCATGTACCACATGTGATGCGAATGACAATAAAGATAATTGAACTTGTAATAAATAGATTTTTTTTTCCTGTAGTGTTTTGTGCCAATTAGGTGTTAATGTAGTATTTAAATAATCTACAGAATCTGGGATGGCTTTAGTGGTTGTCTGTTTTAAACACAAATTTAATGTTGTTTTAATTGACATCATGACAGTCTATAAGTACCGTATTGAAACTATCCCTTTAGACAATGCTAAATATATATGAAAACACTTATATATTTCATGATTGTCTGGCTGTTTATCTAGCATCATCACTGTCACACTTCAGGTTTTTACTGTAATACTGTACGTTTCAATTTTCAGCTTGAATATACAGTATGTCTACAACTGATTAAGTTTTGGAGTTAACGACTTTCAAGATGGATACCACAGCTAACCATCTTTAGCAAATAGAAATGGCTATTACTATTTAGAGCCAAAATGTGGTTTGGTAGTCACTGGGAGTCATCCCCAACACATAATTTGAGCACTAATGAATTGTGTGAAATGATTGTTTAAACCTATGGTATGCAAGGTTGCAAACAATATGCATTCCTTTAAACAATGCTACTTTTACTTCTTAATATCCCTGTCATTATAAGCAGTTTGTTTGTTTTGCAGGTGGAGAGAATAGACATTTCCCTGTCTGACTCACAAGAACCAGTTGTCAGAGGAACCAGATTTCCAGGGAAAGGTTACTTTGAGTTTCCTAGTAACACTCTTCCTAGCAATACTGACTTTACAGGTAAGAAAATATGTCTGGGTGCATGCAAATGTCTAAGCCTGTTTAAAAAGAAACAAAAAATAGCTTTGTATACGTTTGTGTTTGGGCTTAAAATCTTGGGGACCGAAATGGGGTAGAGGTAGGGCAGCCGACCCGGGACCAGAAAGTCGCAGTTCGACTCCCAGTTATTCCCACATGTTCTGGTCTCTGAGCAAGACACCTAATCCACAATTGCTCTCCAGTTGCTTACATAGCTGCCCACTGCTCCACCTGGGTGTATGTCACATGTGATGGGTTAAATGCAGAGAACTAATTTCACCATTGTATGGAAACATACAATGATGACAATCTCCGTCCTCCCTTCCCTCTTTGGCCTTCCTCTTTGTCTTTTTCCTGGCAGCTGCATTTCTAACATCCTTCTACCAATATACCCACTGTCCCTCCTCTGGACATGTCCAAACCATCTCAGTCTGGTCTCTAACTTTATCTCCCAGTTGTTCAACATGTGCTGTACCTCTGATGATCTCATTCCTAATCTTCTCCATCCTTCTCACTCCTAAGGAGAACCTCAACATCATCATTTCTGCCACTTCCAGTTCTGTCACCTGTCTTTTTGTCAACTGTCTCCAGACCATACAATATAGCTGGTCTCACCACTGTCTTGTAAACTTTTCCTTTGACCTTTGCTGACACCCTTTTGTCACAAATCACTCCTGAAACATTTCTCCATCCACTGCGTCCTGCCTGGACTCTCTTTTTCACCTCTTTACCACAATTCCTATTTTCCTGGTCAGTGGACCCCAAGTACTTGAAGTCCTGCACCTTTGTGACCTCTGCTCCTTGTGGCCTCGCTGTTCCACTGGCCTCCCTCTCATTCACACACATGTACTCTGTCTTAATATGGCTGACTTTCATTCCTCATGTTTTAGTGTTCTATTGTTGGAGTAATATAATACAAAAACCATGTATGTTACAAAGTCTTTAGTTACAATATTACCACCTTGTTATAAGCATTGTCTTTGTCCATCAACCAGTGTTTTTGGAAAATAACAGAATGAAATGATACAGTTGCATTAATTTTGCCAAAGTATATTTAGTTTGAGATTGTGGATGCTTTTCAGCCTGAAAAAAATCAGAAAAATATTTTTTTCTTCCCAAAGATCTATATTGTAACAATAAGAACTTCCACAAGCATGTGGCATGAAAGAGTAGTTTTTATATCTTGTGTGTATACTTGAATATTTGCATGTTTTTGTATTATTCAGTGCCAGAAGTGTAGTTTCAGTCAACTAGTAACATTTCTTTAGAATGACTTCCCCAGTCATCTTAAAGGACAATTATCTTCCTGTTTACTAGCATCATTAGAGGGTTGAGCTGCACAGCTAAACATGTTCTGCTTCATCTGAGAACATCACCCAGTCTGACGCTCATAATTAATGACTGCTGATACTAATCAGTGGGATTGAGCATGCAAAGCTCTTTGATGCCACTCCAGACTTCTTGATTGTCCTGCACAAACCCTGTGTCATCATTTTTGTTTGTCTGCGAGGACAGCCAACCATGGATACTCAATTTAGATGCTTGTGAAAATGTTTTCAAACCACCGAAAAATTTTTTTTGATAAGAAATGTAAAAAATGCAAGTTTTCTTTTGATGATGGTGGTGTTCTTACTTACAATGAAGCACGGATTTTTAATTTTCCTTCATATGTTTAATATTGAAAAACTTATTTTGAGTTTACTACTTATTTTTTAATTCATCAATGTGTTTTATGAGCTTATTTATGCAAATATTTTATCATATTCCCCATGAGAAAACAAATACTTTGTATTCATACAATAGTTGATTACAGTATTTCTCTTTACTTCTGTTCGTTGTTGTTCTTGTTAATATCCTGATGCATGCTCAATAATCCAGGTAGAAAAAAATCTAAAAAAGTTAAGCCGACCAGGCTTAACTTTTTTTGGATTGTTCTTGCTAAGTTCTCTTAAGCACCATGATTTTGTTCTTAAAAAACAAATGATTGTTTATGATTTCTGTCTTGTCTCTCTGATAAAAAGGTAAAACGATCTCTCTGACCACTGCCAACAAATATCGTTTTTTCTGTCTTGTCTCTCTGATAAAAAGGTAAAACGATCTCTCTGACCACTGCCAACAAATATCGTTTTTTTTTCCAACTAAAGGATGCTTTTTATTCCCCTCCACTCGCCTCCTTCATAAAGGGTAATGGATCAGACAATCACTTTTAGACCAGATCTATTCTGGACCATCAATGTGTCAGCAGTCCTCAAACCATCGCCCTTTTTAAACTATCAATACTAATAGCATCATCTACAGACAATTATTCCCATAGAAGTGCACGGAACAGCGAACAAATCAAAGCCAAATTGGATTATGAATGTAATGCAGTGTAATGCCCCCTCAAGAGTCAATTGATCACAGAGGAGAGACTCGTCAATCGTTGATATCTTATGAGCTACTCCTCGTACCTCAAGGAGTAAAAGCTGTACAACTGTAACTTTTCATAATTACTGTAGTTTTTTGTGTCACTTCATTTACCTTTCCCTAAAAAAAACAATATTTGACAAAGTGTTTCTGAGAAATTGTCATGCTCTTAGATTTACAGAACAGTATCTCGAGCCCACTTAAGGCTTTGAAGATACGGGTGATCTCCCCAAAACAACAAATCATCATTTACTTTGTTAACATTATGCACCGTCCTAGGAATACTGTATTAATAATTTATTGCTTCCATTCCAGACTCCATCATTTTCTAAACATTTGAATTAAGGACTCCTATCTGGGCAGGGTCAATATTCTGTTTGGTAGTCTTATGGCATTCTAGTTAAGGAGAGAATATTTTCCATTGGAAATTGCATATTTACCCTTTCACCTGTTATTTAATGGTTACTTTGCTAAGATTATTTGGGGCCACAACGGTTATTTTCCATATGCTATTACTATGATTGGCGTGCATGTTACCACAAATTAAATTAGTTCTTCTGCATTTAAAGATGCTTCCTAATGTCTAATGAGGGTATGTAAGGTCAATATGGACCACACTGAATCTTAGTTTGGATG
This sequence comes from Garcialebias charrua, assembly GCA_038048925.1. NCBI lineage: Eukaryota > Metazoa > Chordata > Actinopteri > Cyprinodontiformes > Rivulidae > Garcialebias > Garcialebias charrua. Next base: position 6,585 of record JBBPBX010058840.1, on the reverse strand, counting down.
AAGCAGAATACTTTATGTAATCAGTCTGTGATATGAATAACCTGAGAGTGTTTGTTTCCATAAATGCTTGTTAGTTCATTCATCTTATTTATTTGCCTCGAGATCTAAACCCCTCTTGACTTTCTGCTCTTCAAGTTCATATTTGAATTAACAACCTCGTGCATCTCAGTTAAGAATGGCATATGTTCTTTTTTTTTTTTAAATAATGTATTTAAATTGAAATAGATCCTACCAGATTGCACAGTCCACTCTCTTTTTGTTTGTAATTCTTCCCATTTTGGGCCTTTAATGGGTTACTTGGACTGGATGGGATGATGTGCCTATATTTTTACTAATCCAGATGTATTTTCTTCAACCCACAATTAATGAAGAGGGATGAAGCGTAACACAAATATATTATATATTTTAAAAAAAGAATGAAAAAAGAAAGCAAGAACAAAAAGATTTGGATAATATCCAGACACGTCTAATACAGCCCATTGTACTGCAGCAGCTAAGCAGGAAAGAGGGAAATGTTAAATGATACAAATTATTTTTTCCTTAATTAATATGATTGATTGTTAGGCATTGACGTTGAGAGGTGAGGGGGGAGAGAAGTGTGTGAAGGGAAAGTTTGCTCAGACATCATTAGTTTTTCCCCATTTAAAGATTAATCAGAAGAGGCTGGGCTCTTTAATTCTGTCATTTGTATATTTAATGGGCTGCTGCAGAATCTATGGGTGTAATTAGCTAGCTGCCGCACTCTCATTAATACGCCAGGCTCTGATTAATGCCAGCAGAGAGTTAACATGACTGGAGTTATTCAGGTTATGTTGTGTAGATGATTACACACAACCTCCGCTGTTTACTGAGACAGGGAGGAGAAATAATGCATATGAAACAATGCTACCTAATAAATAAGACTCAACATTATTTTTACTAACTGATCCTTATAGATCCCTGGTATTTTACATATTGTGATTTTTTTGTTGTTGTACTTTGAATTAAGAGACACAAATCACTCAGAAATAGACTTCCTTTTAATTTGTGTTAATTCAGAATTGATCAACAGTATGCTTTTGTCATTTTATGGTGATCTGTTATTTGCATGAGTTGACCCTTCTGCTGGTTTATTCTTCAGTACGATGGTGCTTTAAATCTAAGGTACAGTTCAGGGTAAACTCTTAAGTGAAACTTCTCTGCTTTGTCTATTGAGCTAGACATAATATTTCACTTTACTGGCGTTTCCATCTGGCCGCTTCTCTAAACAGTTTTCCTGCTGTCCTTCAGAGATCTTCCGACTCTGGGAACTGAAAAATCACTCCTTTATTTTCTTAAAACAGCAAATCAGTGGAGCGAAGTGGGTTAGAACAGCCCTCCTCTTAAAACCCCTTCCTGCCTGTTTTGCTTCAGTGCAAAGGGAGAACTGAACTGAACAACTTGGTTCTTCTCTGGAAACTGGTTGGACGTTGTGGTCAAATGCCAATTAGACCTACGTTTCTCAACCAGAGTTACCGCAAAGCTCTGCTGTAACTCACTCATTTCTTTTCTGAAAGAATTTATCTTCTGAAAGTCTTATTTTGAAACTATTCAGGACGTTGGCCTGGTTTCTGCCGAGAAAGGCGCGCTTCACTTATCGTTGAATCAGTATACACGCGCTGAAGTTCAACTGGACGTCTACTGGACCACACAATCCGTTAGTGTCCAGCTACTTCTCAGCTCTTATCTCCAAGAGACGTGTTTGTCACCAGGTAAAGAGTCGTTGATTGTATGCTGAGCGTGCGGGGAAGTCCAGCTGGACTCGTTTGGAAAAAGTGTCACCCTGTCTCATTCAAAATAATTGACTTCTTTTAAACTTCATCTTTCATTCACTCCTTCCTCCTTAAGCTTATTTCTCCTAAGCCAGTAAAACTATTAAAGGGGACCTCAGATGTATTTTTTAAATTTTTATGGTATTTCTGTGGGATATCCAGACCCTATTCCTTCAATTTAATGCACAAAATAATTATTAGATAATCAATTATACCCTTTTTAATTCTGCCATTTTTAACTTTCGTTTTGAACGACCGGTTTCTTGAAGTCCACGCCCTTCAACGATCTGTTCACGCCCTCTGTAACAGCCAGTATCTGTAATGTGTTGTTGTTTTAAAATTAGCTCTTTTTTTATTACTCATTTGACTTACTGTTAGTGTTAGCTTAAGATAACTTACCGAAACCCGTCTGAGCGCGCCGCAGTTTGCTGCTCCTTTTAGCATTAGACCACCCGAATCCGAAGCTAATGTTAGCTTGTTCCTCTTCCGGTTTTCGCCAGCTCCGCTCGTTGCACGCGATGAGATTTTGGGAGTTATCGCTGTTCCAGTGAAGACAACACAAAGTTCACCAAGTGTCTCCCGTAAATTAATCTGTAAGGAGAAGGTCCTCTTGCTGCGAGCCTGCTGCGAGGCTGCTGCAAGGCTGTACAGTTGAAGCTCCGCTCCATCGCGCCGGAAGAGGGTCCCGTCGAACCCGGTCCTTCCGCCTGTGGTCCGCTCGTTTAATTTTTGCCGGCTGCGCGTTGGCAGCGATCGCAAATACACTAAAAATTGAACTAAAACATAAAAATAACAATTATACTTTATTTATAAAGCCATTTAAAAAAACACAGCTGCAACAAAGTGCTGTACACATGAAATTAAGAACATATAAACAAAAGATGAGATGAAATCATGAAAAACAACAGTCATGTGTTTAATACAGAAGTGGGTTGAGCCTAACCAGGGGTTGCTAGGTGAGGGGCTGGACTCAGGTTTGATCTGATTGGCTGGCGGCTTGTGACGTCAATAAATGCAGGAAGTGTGAATCCTGGTGTATTTATCAAAAATAAATAAATCTACTTAGAGTAAATAAACCACTGGGTGCATTTTTTTGGCACAAGGACTGTTTTTTTATGAAGTAAATACCCAAAGTTTAGTAAAAAAACATTAAAAAGTGAATTTTGCATGTGTGGTCCCCTTTAATAAAAGAACAAACTAAATGAATGATTGAATGAATAGTCGGACAACCAATACATTTGGGCGATCAAGTTCTGAAGAGGCCTTCAGCTCAGTGTTCTTTCTATTTATTTTGGGGAGTTCTATTTGACAACACAGCAAAACACAGCAAAACTAACAGCAGAAAGGTTTGCCTCTGAGGCCTTCCTGCGTTTTTACTTGACCTAATTCTGTTCAGGCCTCCTCCTGGGCCTGAGTGAGCATGCATATATGACCTTTGCTGTGCGTGTGTTAATGTGAGGCCTGACTCAATCTTATATTTCTTATAGCACAGGGTTAACTGAACACACAACAATGGTTTACCAAAATACAGACAAAGCATATAAAAAGTAAAAAACATACATCATGTTTTTCTGCTTATGAGTTTAAAATGCCATATAAATTAAACTAATCTAGGGTTACTGACGGTGTGTTATTACACCCTGCTCTGAGCCCTGTGCCAAAGGCAACTTACCATGTGTGTGTATATGTGTTGTAAAGATTTTTGTAGCAGTATAAGTCTGTTTTCAACCTAAAAGTCCTACATATTTTGACACCCACTCCTTGAAAACAGGCTGTACTTCTCGAACAAGTCCCATGGTAATACTCGTCGTCATCTGTGTCCCCGCCTGGGACCCCGAGATGTCGTCGACTTGTCGCGCAGGATCCTTGGTGCCTCTGGACCCTGGATTGCTGTTCGCTTCTTCGCAACATCCATCATGGTGTAGTCATCCTGGTCGGTTCCACGTGTGCCGCCCGGCTGAGGTGAGGTCGTCCTCCTCAGGTCATCTCCTCAGGTCATCTCCGGAGATCCTGTAGTGGTCAATGATTCTTCGTTCTCCCTTGTTGATCGAGCATCAGGATCAGCATTCTCACTGGCATGAGGCATCAGTTGTTTCAGCATTCTCCCTGGCTTCAGATATCCTTCAGGCGAGTAGGCAGCCTTGCCATCCACACCTACTGAAGCGGTGGTGTTACAGTAGGTCTTCAAGAATCAGGTCAGACTCTGAGTCAATGGGATCAGCTACTGCTGGTCTGACTGGGATAGCGTCGTCAGGTTCTTCCGGCTTAGCTGGGCCGGTTGTATCAGAACATTGTAAATAAGTAAATAAGTGAAATAAGTAAAGAAGTAAATAAGTAAACTACTAGCAAGAGCCGGGGAGGGTTTTTAAGCGGTGTTGGCTAAAATTATCAATTTCTTTCTGCTTTCGGAATCAAACCTCCTGGGTCGTACTTTGGGACTTTGCTCAGTAGCGTTGATTCTGGCACCGTCTTGTGTTTTACGGTGTGGACAGTCTTGACTTTTGGTTAGGTTTTGATGTTCTCCAGTTCGGTTTCTTCTGATGAAAGGAGGGACTTTGTCACAGTCCAGATGAATATTGCCCCAAAATTCCCAACGAGGGAGTATGGCTTGGCAGCTGTCGTCCTTCGGAGGGGCAGGATAAACCACTTCAGCCTCCCAATATCCTTGGTGGCATAATCCCATTAGTGGTCTACAGCCCCAATCACAGTGCCATTCAGGGGTTTCATCGTCCAGATGAATCCAGTTACATCTCGTTGTCCTTTTTATGTTGTGATGCAGGAGCATTATCCAGGTCACAATTCCTTCAGGCAAAATCAGTAGATTGATTACCTTGAAGTGGGGTTTGTCAGGCCCCGTTAGGTTCTCAGCCTCTACTGCAGACACCCATTCAGGGGTGTTTCTCAGCTGGTACATCCAAGCTGGATAGCCTGCTAGTCTTACTCTTTCCCAGGTCTTGGTAAGATTTTCAACAGTTTCATTTCTGTCCCATGGTACGAAGATGTCTCTTTGCGTGGTGTCCCAGCAGGTCATGTTTGCATATTTGGATCTCCCATGGGAGACTTTTACATGCGTTAGGCTCCATGGTCTGATTCCGGCTTGATACAAAATAACCAACAACATAACTAAGCCTATTAACACTACGAATCCCCGCAGCAGGGTTCGTAGACAAGTTGCTTTATCCATTCTCATAATCCTTAAACAGTCCTTAGGTCGGTCAGGGGTCGCCATATCTTCATAGATTTGTGGTACATCTTCATAGATGTGTGGATCTGCATCGCTGTTTGAATCATCTCGACTTAGTCTACTTTCCAGGTGAGTCATTGTTGAGAGAGTTTCTTTTCAGACTTTGCTTCTTTAGCTCTGGGCTTCCTCCTCGAGCGCCTGTGAGTTGTGGTCACTCGATCTTTGAGGAGCTCCAGATATAGTGGAGAGGGGTGTGGCCATCCAGGTTGCAGTCTTTACCACACCCACTTCCACCGAATCACCAGCCATTCGGTAGGTTCAGGCTGGGGTCCTTCCAGGTGCCATTTCTGTTGGGGTTTGGGTCCCCATTTCAATTTGATACTTATTCCTTTTATCGTCATGTAGACCACATTAAATATCCATGGTGAGGTTGGAGGACAAGGCTTAAGGTGATATTCTTCTTGAGGTTCATCCAAATGAGACTTTCTGGTATTTTGGCGATCGGTCTTGAGTCTATTATGTCTTTCTCTGTCACTGCTCTTCTATGGGGTTCTGCATGTTGCATGGTGTGAGCTGGTCAACCATCTGCCGGCGTTCCAGGTTGCCAATGTGGTCGCATTTGACTCTCACTGGGACCTGGCCCTCTTTTCCTTTCACACGTCCTTTGTACAGTTCCACGCAGAGAGGAGATGGGTGTGGCAATTCTGGTCTCAACCCTCTCCACACCCACTTCCATTGGTAGACCCCCCAACATGTAGGTTCAAGCTGGGGGCCTTGCAGCCCACAAAAAGGTTCGTCAGATGGGTCCTCACCTCTTCGACGCTGTTCCTCCGCCTCCCACAGTCTCTGTCTGAACATTTCCCTGGATTTTCTTCCATATTGCACATAGTGTTCACCCCATTCTTCCAACGCTGTTACCGTACTGACAAGAGGGTGTCCTCTGTACGATACAGTCGTCCTGTAAGCCATCCGTACTGGGTATTCTTCCCAATCGTTGATGGATGTGCAGACTCGATCACACAGCATTCTTAGGGGCAGCTCAGTGTTTTCAACCACTATTTTGTTTGGGTTAGTTTCTCGGTTGTAGATGCTTATTTTCATGGCTCGGCTTGTTGTCCAAACCTCCAACTCCCCTATGGAGATCTCGCAGAAATGTGTTTGATGTGGCTCTCTGTAATTATGGCCCCATCTGATTTTGAATTGCATTCCGAGTACTATTAAATAGACAACATTGAAGATCCATGGTGTCCCCATTGGGCTGGGGTTGTATGGCCTTCTCCATGAGTCTTTTGTTACTGCGTAGTCAGTGACACCTCTAACAGACCCTTTAGTTAGGTCTTTGTTCCTGTAGAACATTATACATGAGCAGTAGTAATTTTTGGTTCTGTTAAACTTTAGGGTGTAATCTTTTCTGGGACGGTCTAACTTTACTAGTTCTTTCCGTACAATTAGAGCTGGTTGATACGGTCCTGTCCTGGATCGTTGAATCAGCAAATTCCACACATAAGTGGGTGCCTCATCCTCTGAGTCTGAGTCATTGTAAAGCGGGTCTCTGTCCCAGGACCAGCATGTTTCAATGATTTTTGCAGATTTTATATTATCTCTCCCTTT